>JACEIK010002574.1:96789-111166 GCA_018107945.1 Datura stramonium
CTATTCGGTTTGATTATTTCTTCTATTTATTTTTAGAAGAATCAAAATCAAATCAAACATATCAATTTTTAAAATTTAAAATCAAATTAAATCAATTCACATTAAATATTAATTTTTTTTAATTAATTTAATTTAATTTTTCGCCAAACCGTATTCACTCTAATGGAAGGCATGAACAAGATTACACAAAAGAAAGTGAATCTGACAAATGGGCGGTAGAAACATGGGAACGTCACAGTACATATTATTTTATTACAGCAGATAGGGAAAAAACATTTGGCATTATATACACAGTAACTTCCTAAATACTATAGAACATACAAAATGTAATTTAATTATCTTGGTGATTGGATCATTTCTCGTTTTGCGTGGGGACATTTATTTTAGCAATTTTAGTGATTCAACTTGAAATTTTCCATAAGCATCCTTATTTCTAATGAAAACTCGATACTCATTGATCGTTGTCAGTAAATATAATGCCGGTTGATCGTCCGTCAGAAGCTTTTCAACAGGTTTAATGAGGATTCACCTCCTGAATTGTAGAAAAATGTTAAAAAGACACGGTCTTTGGCTGAATTAACAATCACACGGTGCTCTACGCTTTTATATATTGCATTGCTTAATACCTGCAATCATTGTTAAAAATAAGCTCTTAAAAATATACAACATAAAAATAGACGACCATATTAAAAAATTTAGTGATNGTAACTTTTTAATATTTTCTTGATTATGTAAAATTTTCTCCATTTAAATAAGAGTAAAATTGAAAGAACATCATTAATGTCTTCTTAATTATGTAAATTAAAAGGCTAAAACACCACTTATTTTAAAATGAAAGGAGTTTGAATTGAGATCATTCGAAATTATTATCAATGAGAAATAAGAAATAAATAATTTCGAGATTAATTTTTGAATGGATTTATCTCATGTTTGGTCAGAATAAAATCTCGGGATAACATAATCCAGAATTAGTTATTCTAGGATAATTTATCCCACATTGAGGGTGTGATAAAAAATAACACTATAATTTCAGAATAACTAATCTCGGGATGAGTTATGTTGAGATTTTATCTTAACCAAACGACGAATAAATTCATTTAAAATTAATTTCGTGACTATTTATTTCTTATTTCATTGAGAATAAGATAACAATCTCGAATTATCTTAACTCAAAATTAATTATCCCAAAATTACTTATTCACAACCAAACAATCCCTAAATTAGTAGAAGAAGCACATTCAATTCCCCCTTCTTACTGCCTTTTTCAGAAGATGATCAGGTATAGAAAAATTGAGATTCTCTTAAGTCATATTTGAAAACATGAGGAGATGTTATTTAATGTTTACATATAAATTAAAGATGTTAGGATTGAAATAATCAGGTGACAAGCGGGAGTAAATACTAGTAAATTTTGAAAGACGATAAATTAGAAGACAAATGAGAAATATATCAAAAGAAGACACAATAATTTAACATGATTCGGTCAATCGACCTACATTCACAAGAGGAGATGAGCAATCAATTATATAAAAGAGAGTACAAAATATCGAGAGAAGTGACGTCACAAAATTCACTTGGAATAAAAAGAGGTTCACACAATTTTTACACTACCGTTCGAGTCTTACAAATTCTTCCCCTAAATAAGACTCTCAAAACCCTTCGAGACTATATTGTGGATGCTACCAAATTAGCAAGAAGGAGTCTCAATTTATAGAATCTCAATGTTTTTTTCCTACTAGAGAAAAAATTAGTCAAATATAAAAAAAATTATATTCTTCTTTTAGAAAGAGAAAATTTTAATTATGATTAAAAAAATTAAAGTAAACAGTGAACAACATGCATGATTCATGGGGCTATATATATTGACAAGGTCCAAATGATCGACACATAATGTTTCTAAGAAAAGCAATGTATGCCTTTATAAGTGAAAAATAGGTAGAAATAACAAATAAGAATACTTCAACAGAAATTGTTGGACTTGGACATAATAATAAGAATACCAAACTAGACAAGAATCTTATGCGTTTTCATATTAATTTATTAATAATAAAATTCAAGAAGAAAACGAAGGAGAATAAGTCCTCGTTTGGCTCACATGTTTTTTCTCCTAATATTTAATTCACTAGGAAACTATTCTTATGTAATTGAGTTCCATTTTTCGCCAGCCAGTTCCCTAACCACACCTTTTTTTCTTTTTTTTTTTTAAATTTTAAAAATGACTATAGGTGTCTCTAGAAGTGTTCAGTTTTGAATTTTTGTTTTTGCTTAATAAATTCTTTTGGAAAATGACCTTTAACTTGAAAAAATTTAGTAGGAAGAACCTTTGTTGCACATCAGGCATAAGTTTTAGTTTTTGCTTATAAGGAAAAGCTTGTAGTCTATTGAGCAAGTTTACTGTCTTGAAATATTCTAAACTTCTGCATTATAGGTAAAAGTTAGAACTTATATATATCTTAAAGAAAACAAAAGTTTCGCATATGTTTCCCATCAAGCATAAATTTTAGCTTTTGACTATAAGACAAAACTTGTGGTCATCAATTGAGTAGGTTTACTGTTTTAAAATATCCTGAACTTTTGTTTTATAGGCAAAACTAATTCATGTCCATAACTTATGTCTGATGGGCAATAATTGCCTAGCGAATTTTCTGAAACGATGGCTATATTTTTAAAAAAAATTATTAAACAAGGTCAAAAAATAAGACAACCCCTTGTGGAGGCCATTTATGAACTTAACCCCTTCCTTTTATAATGAATCACGCATAGTAGATCGCTCCGTCCCCTTCTTGAATCTAACTAAACTCCAAAAATTAGCTTAAGAGATAGGATTGTTAAAGCCATATAAAGAGATCAATTTCTTTTCATCCCACCAATGTGGGACTCAACACCCCCTTCACGCTCGGGAATGAACATCTGAGCGTGGACAATATAATATGGGGGTCCAATTTGATATATGATCTATATCTTTAGGTGCGATTTTCTGCTATTTTTGGTTTTCTTTTGTGTTTGATGCAACTTTTGGTGTTGTAGTTTTTTGGAATTTGATAAATTTTTCATAGTCTATCTCATTAAATCTTTCTTTTTAACAGTTGTTATTAAATCTAACAATTTCGGCTTGTTAAATATTTGACAAAAATTAAAAGTATTCTTATTTAATGAATTCAAAAAGTCAAAATTATCCAGAAATATATCTTTAAAAACTATTTAAAACCTACTTACAAACATAAAAGGATCATTTTGGTCATTTTCTCTTACTTTTTAACTCTTTAAATGTATTTAAGAACTTTAAGAGTCTTCAAAATTTATAAACTTTAATGGGCTCGGGTCCAAAAATTTATTTATTATGCTTCCAATTTTAATTAGTTCATGGTTGTTACCCAATTCTGTGGGATTTTAGTTAATTTTATGGGTGATACCTAAATTTATACTCTTTTCTTATTTTAGTTTATGTGAATTTATTTTCTTTTTAAAATTTCTATTTTCTTTTTTTAATAAAACCAAAATCACAATATAAAAAAATTCAAAAACACAATCAACAATTTTAACTTTTCTAAATACTATAAAAATATTAAAAAAATCATAAATTTTAAAATTTTCAACTTTTAAATAATCACATCATTATTTCCTTTTTTAATTTTTTAAATTTATAATTTTTGTAATATAAAAATTATGAAGTGTTTAACACTGCAAATTTTAAAAATCTTTTGTTTTTAAAAAAATTCATATTTATTAGTTAAATAGGTTTACATATATTAAAACAGAAGAATTACTTTATTACTCTATTCATCCATTTTCACTTGTCCACTATACTAAAATAGATGATCATTTTTATTGTTCATTTTTTAAAAATCAAGAGATAATTTATCACTTAATTTTTAGTTTACCCTTACTATTAACTATAATCGTTTCTCAAAATATTGAATTTATTATATTCAAAAGGTGACATAATAAAATTGATATTCTATTTATTGCTCATTAAGATGTGTGCAAAATCAATACTATACTTAGAGAGAAATTCCTAAACTTAATTTTGTTAGTACAATATACCTATGTATGTAATATACACACAGACACACCCCAATAAAGATACCAGTCACCGGAAAGTTCATTTTTTGACCGGAGACTACTATTTCACATAACTTAGATTCTTTATGTACCTTTTTCTAAAACTATAACAAAATAAAAAATAAAAAACCAACCTAGTTAATTAACCATTACTGAGTATCTGACCTATCTTTTCTAATAATAAATATTTATTAGCATCAAATGTTTACATCAAACTAATTCATGTTATTATGGCCAAGTGTTTCACACATGTGAAAAATACATAATTAATCATGAAGTAAAAGACCATTTGATTTTTCCCCATCTCCCCTTTACTTTCTTTCGCTCTCTATCAAAAGTAGGGTATTTCTGATTTATATGCTCAAAGTTTTGGGAGGCTTAAAAATATTTAAAAAAAAAAGGTGTTTGATTAAGTTTTTGGGAGAAAATAAATATTTTTAGAAAGTAGAAAAAGCCATTTTTCCGAATCTAAAAAAAGTAGCTTCTTCCCAGAAGCATTTTTGAGAAAAATACACTTAACAACACTTTTGAAAAGTTTGCCAAACACTAATTGCTGCTCAAAAGTGTTTTTTAAATTTATTGGTCAAACACGAACTGCTTATCACAAAAAGTATTTTTTTTATAAGCACTTCTCAAAATAAGCTGACTTTAAAAGCTTGGTCAAACAAGCTATTAGTACTGTTCCTCCGTCTCTGTTTATTTGAGAGTCTTTTTTCTAATTAGTTTCAGAAAGAAATGAAATTTTCTATATTTAGTCACAATTGAATTTTACACTTCTCATTTTAAAATGATTTATTGTAATACAAAGTTCTAAGATTTGTTTTAGGTTACAAATTTCAAACATCTTTCTTTCATTTTTATACCATGTGCTCAGTCAAAAATCGTCAAATAAATTTGAGTTAATTTTAGGTTAAGGAACAATAAATTAAGTTGAGGTAGGGAAGAGGTACCATGAATGAAATCAAATAAAATTATCAGGACTGAAATGAATTGGATCGATAAATTGACTGAACTGAAATAAATTAAGTTGAAATACCATGGATGAAATGGATAAATTACTTAACTCTAATAAATTTAAAGTCAATTTTGAGGTGGCTAAACTTATAAAATTTATGGACTTCGATTATGTCTTAAATAGCGATTCTCAAATCGGCTTGCCCCTATGAAAAAAAAAATGCTAGTTTGCAGACGATAACTTGAAGAAAAGAAAAAGAACTATTGAATGGTCTGAAGAACTGGCACAGACTCTCTGACATGAAAGGGAAAACAGCTTCTGTTGGAATATATAAAATGGTACTGGCAACCTGCATACATGCTATGTTTGGCAAGAGAAGAATCAAAGAATTGGATGTACTGACTAGACTGATAGTACAAAGAAGTATTTTGTATGGGCTGATGAAGCCAAAAATAGCAAGCAGATGGAGAAATATTAACTTCTATACCTAAGGTAGTACTTGAGTTATTTTCTAGTTGGCCTGATGTTTTTGAGTAGTTGGTGCTGTTCCCGATTCTTGGGACTTGTCCAAGGAATCAGTGATTCGTTCTTTACTTGGTTATACAATTCTTTAGTTACCCAAAAGAAACATCTCAGGGTAAGGAAGTGACATCAATCTATCCCAACAAACTCTTGAAGTTCTTGGCTTAGCAGCATAAGCATCATCGACCTCGAGTGGCAGCACATCAAACAACTTAGAACAGATTCGAAATTCTGAAAATGAGGATTAAACAATATCGAATAACACCCATAGGCAGCACTTTAACTCAAATATTTGCGTAAAAAGTCCGAGTCCTTGACGATGATAATTACACATACATGAGGGGGTTAAACAAGACTAGCAATCTAGCATATTACTTTCCCAATTCTGCTGTAGGATGAGTTTTGCATTTTTTTGATTTTGGGAAAAAGAAAAATAAGAGGTAGAGGACATAATCATACACTGCAACTGCATGTTCCCAATGGCTACAAATCTATTTGGTTAAACTTGATTAACAATTTGAAGAGGTTAACACAGTGAAGTCGCCTCTTCTCGTCAAAGGCATGCCAACAGCTATAGGGAATCCCACAAACAATACGAAAAGAGCGACAACTGTGAAAACTTTACTCATTTCCCAAGTTAAGCGAACCATCCTTCATTAGCTTCACACTTAAACTATTAAATCTCCCTCTGGAGTAATGTCGAGAAGCCTTTCTCCAATCTGTCCCGGTTCTCATCATGGCTACAAATTCTTCATAGCTGATTTGGCCATCCTGAATTCATGAAAAAAGAGAAGATGATGAAGACATGATCCTACTCTAAATTCAACTTCAGTTGTAGAATTTTTTGTCTGCAGTCTGCTCACCTTGTCTGTATCAACTTCCTGTAAAATGTCATTCACAATATTGGTGCAATCATCTGCTCCGTCCTCCATCAGTGCATCCCGAAGCTCATGTGGTTCAATATAACCATTGTCATCCTTATCAAAGTAGGAGAAAGCCTTGTGCAAATGTTCATCATTTGCCATCCTCTGAAGATGGAGGGAAACAGCAATAAATTCCCCATAATCCAGGGTCCCCTTGCCGTTGGTATCTATCTGTTAGAAAAAAAGTAATCACATAAGCATAAAGCATTTATGGCTTTGTCATTTAATTTCTTTATCATTTTTCCTTCCTCTCTTGGCCATTTTACTCTACTTGTTCTTTTAGGGGATAGAGAACAGGGATCTAACAGCTTGTTATTGCAGGGAAGTATTTTGACCATAGCTTCATTTCTGTTATAACAACTGAAACAACTAGCTAAGAAAAGAAAAGAGAGAAAACCCATGATGCGATCTTTCTTTTAGAAAGATCAAACTATGATGTGGACTGCACAACAGCCAAAAGCTTCAGGGGATGAACTTTGGTTTCTGAAGACATTTGAAAGAAAAACTAGCTAGGAAGACAGCACACAGCAATCATGTCAAGGACAAATTCTCCATCAGTAAATGTGATATGATCACTTCAGCGGTGTAGAAGAGGAACACATCTAAATTGAGCATCAAAACTAAATCACAGAGCAAACATCGAACCAGCATCTAAACATTTTGGTCTATAAGCACAACAGAAGTCACATTCTAGGAAACCTTGTTGAGAAAGAAATGACACAAGTCAGCTGACGACTATGACTGGATGAGAGCAACATTAAAAACAGATTAAGCAAGAGTGAAAAACACGGAGGATCCTGCCTTTCCTCAAAAATAAAATAAAATAAAAATATAGAAGAATTAGCCTCTATTACTCTAGCAAAACTTAGTCAACTTGTCTTTTTTTGATAGTGGTATCTGGGCGCTTCCATGCACCTAAGATTTTATACATATTTCATGACAATAGAAATGATAGAAGATGACAAGTTTTCAGTAAACTTGGTAATAGAAATAGCAAAGAAAAATGCCCTCATTTGTCTGCATATGCATCATGTAAAGAAAAAATTACATTTGGAAAACAACTAATTTGCTTCCCAAAATTAAAATATTCTTTTTGACAAGAAAAACTTACTATTGTTAGATAAGCAACAAAAATGTTTAGTAGATAATATTTGGATTTCTTATAACAAAAATCCAAAAGATATTAAATATTTCATAGCATGCATGAATGCACTATCCAAACATTTTACTGCAAGGAAAAGATTCAATTTTATGCAGTTATAAACGACAAAAGAAATGGTCTTTTTAGAACATGGATAGAAGTTGTAGACTCTATCAAAGAAATGCAAAATCCTCTTTTTAAGGGATTTAATTCCTATGTAAAATAAATAGAATACGCTAGAGGAATTTTAGGTCCAAATTTTTATTTTTCTCCATCCCTTAGGGCTTAGACAGTTTCAAAACCTAGACATTGTTCCTCAATAAAATATTCAGAAAGATACAGATCAGAAAATGATCTTTTGTGGTCATTGTACAATCATTACTAAGAATCAGAAAAATAAACTTGTACAATAAGAGAAAAATGACAGAATTACAAGAGAACTCTGAGTAGTACAAATTCCAATACTTGGATTCTGTATTCTAGCGTCTTGATTTGATCTAGAAGCTTATTTTTATCTTATTGTACAAGTTCATTTTTCGGATTTTCGGTCATGGTTGTACAATGATTACAAAAGATATTTTTCTGATATTATATTGAGGAACAATGTTTGAGTTTTGGGACAATTTACAATCAAATTTACTAAATTTCTTTTTCCTTGTATTCTATTTACTAATTATGATTTTCCTGGTAGTTTATATACATCCATTCTTATATTTCGTTAATACCATTCTTTCTTTTCCCCTAATTATTTTGATATGGTTCCTTTACCGTGGATGTGACTGACCTATGTCTTTAAGAAGACCTTATTACTACTAGTTCTAATGATTCTTTTATTTGTATATTAATTTTTTTCAAATCCTACCAATCAAAAGAAAAATCTTCCAAATCCTGGTTAGTAGCTACTATAGCTGTGTTTTTTAATGAAGCAATTGATTTCATTGATGGCATCCAGTAGATAAAAAAATGAAGAGTACAAAGTGCTAAGAAATATAAATCAGCTCCCTACAAAAAATAAGTCTAAGACTACTACAGCTGTTTTTTTAATAGTATACTCTGGGTTTATAATATCTACTTTTCAATCTATTTTGTCATTTTACCAGTGTTTAGAAGCATATGCATTTGGAGTGTTAAAAAATGACAGAATTACAGAGGTCATGAATTCTGGCATATATATTATACGCCAGAAGCCCAAAATCAAGAGGGAGAATACATATTTCTTTTGACAAAGGAGGAAATGTACATAATTCTGCCACTTTACTTTCATTTGACCTTGCCTAGTTTTTAGCTTCTGATCTACTTTTTGCTCAAACCTGTGAGACAACCAGATTCATTTAGCTATGCATCATGTTTAATTGACACTAGAACACGAAGGTAGCTCAACCAGATTAAAGTCTAACAAAATTATTGGAATGCACATGGCCATTTGACATATAACAGAGGTCAAATCATTTCAAGGTCATAAAATGAAGCAGATATTATCAGCCTTGCAGTACCACAAATGTCGCTTCAATATGATAATAACAGATTCTAAGCAGTATGTACATGTTAGTCCACAGCATAAAGGAAACGTGAGACTCATTCAATAAGGAATATGAAGGAAGACTCACTGCTTGAATAAGCATCTGTACTTCTGATTCTGCAAGCTGTGAATTGAATTTTTGAAGCCCGACTTTTAGTTCCTCAACTGAAACAATACCATTATTATCAGTATCTATCTTGCTAAACATCTCTTTGAGGTCTTCAACTTCTTCATTAGATAAGAAATCAGCAATCACCTGCATGTGGCGGAGCATCTTTTAACGCTTCTAGAAGCATGCAAGTCAAATACAGTTCAAAATGCGTCAGATTAATGAACTAACCCTCAGAGCTTTCCTCTTAAACCTATTCATCATCGAGAACTGCTTAAGTCTTGACTTGACAACATCTCCAAGAGGAACATTTGGAGCCTTCTTAGCATTTTGAAGCCAAGGATGTTCTACAAGAAAGAGAGTTGATCAGCAAAACACATGAAACGTCACAGTCATATGTTGGTGTTACATTAGAAGTCCATTGATTGGGGTCCCCAGCAATCAGAACTACCGAAATTAAACTAATGTCACAAGAATTTCACCAGATGCCAGTTAAAGTAATTTGAAACATGAATACAGGTTGCCGCTGTTCTCTTTCCATTTGTTGTTTACTGTTTAGTATCTTATTCAGTTATATCTTCCTTATTTCCATTACTCCTCTAAATGAACATTACTGTCTTATTTCCTTTTTCTTTTTCCCATTCATCATCCCGAATTTCACAGGTTGCTTAAGTTACAATAACATTGCTCTTATATTTCCAACATTGAGACACCATTCATATGGAATATATTGGGGAGCAATAGCATGCAAACCATGAAATTATGGTGAAACTCACATTAGTTTCAAGTAAACTTTTAGATAGTAAAATAAATGTATAAAATGTATAGAACTTTCAAAAAGCATTTGCTGATTAGCCTTGTTGCTGCCATTATTGGATTTTACTACTAGATGGATCTCATGCCTCAAATGCTGAGCCCTCCTACTGGAAGGTACTTAGTAAGAGAGGATATTTTGGCAAGTTATCAAACCGCAATGCATGTTTGCTTGAATAACCTGAAGCACATCTAGAGCAGATTGGTCTCCAACTTAGCTACTTAAAAGCTGTGCCCTGTGTGGAGGCAAGGCTTAACATAATTGCCACGTGTGAAACCCAACTTACCAAGTACTTGCTTAGCAGTTAGTCGAAGCTTTGGATCTGGCTCCAACATTTGTTGTACAAGATTTTTGGCACACTCTGACATACTCGGCCAAGGTTCGCGCTTGAAATCTATTGCCCCACGTAAGATGGCCTGAGCAACACCTTGTTCGGATTCTGTATTAAAATAGAGACTTTTATCAAATAAGAGTAGTTTGCATGTCAGATCATACATATGAACAAGAAGAGGGAGGGGGAAGGTTCAATTTCATGGAACGCCAATTTACCAGCCCAAAAGGGAGGAACTCCACATAACAAAATATACAAAATGACTCCTGCACTCCATATATCTATTTCTGGTCCATAGTTTCGCTTGAGCACCTCAGGAGCCATATAATAAGGGCTTCCAACAATTTCAGAAAACCGCTCACCTAAAATCACCACAAAATTTTCACGAATTAAACATGATTAATGTGCTCTTTTTTTTTATGGATGCAAGATAGATGTGTTACAGCTATATCATGATAATCAACTGTATGAGATTAAGTAAAACAACTTTCCAGGAGGACTGAATAACGAAAAAACGACAAGAGCCATTTGCAACACAAGGGTGTTCAGCAAACAAAGAAAATGGACTTAAACATTCAATTTGTATCAATGTTAGCTTTACTATATGAAGTGTTGAGTTATAGTTGTTCTGTATGGGTTGAATAAGGGCTTCCAAAGGGATTTATAAAGATCTATGTCAACTCAACTCATTGCCTCAAGGTTTTCAGCTGGATCCTCAGATTCTTTCAGATGGTATCAAAGTCAACCTCTGGTAAGTTCATTAGCAAACTTGTAAACCATAAAAGCAGGTTAAATGTGTAGAAGGGTGTTGAGTTACATAACGTCTCATATAGATTGTGATAAGTGTTTAGGTGTTTATAAAGGAATTCGACTGCTGCATCTATTTCCTTAAAGTTTTGGGTTCGATGCTCAAGTTCTTTCAAATGGAGAAACAATGGAAGTCTATGTTTTTGCTAAAGCCTTGGTACCACATGGCTGATGTAAATTATTTCAATGTCATGCTTGACTTCCTCACTTTGTTACACAATTTTTAATGGGACAATGTTCTTCATCCAGCATTCTCTTATTGCTGGGCTCACTTGATAATAAAGTATACATTACTTATCAACAAAAATAAATGAAGAAATTCCAAAGAAGGTTAACTTTCTTCTCATTCAAGCAAAAATATGTTAAATTACTTCAACAAATCTTAGAGGCCTAGAACAACTTTCTGTATAACGAGAAACTTTGACCACTAAATGTCAGTAAATGGGAGAGACAACTGCGAAATCCTTAATCCTAGTTATTTAGCTAGTAAGTCAACTCTCATTATCCAAATATTAAGGGGGGAAGAAAGTGAATGTTATAGAAGTTTGTGCAGACAAGTAAGAGACAAGAATAACAACATTTTCCAATATGATCATGCTCCGATTATTATCCAATAAACAGAAATAGAGGACTCGTGTTTCTACAACCAAATAGAGACAAGAATAACAATATTTTCCAATATGCCTAGATTACTGTAGCAAAGATACAACCCTGTCTGATTATTACCTGAAGTAAACAAAAAACGAGCACTCAATCCCCCCACCCTTTTCTTTAAGATGGTCCCTACGTCAAGTTGACCAATCAATCAGTCCCACCTATGACATCTTACATATATGGCAAGTCATGTCACTACCAATCCTGCAATGCCATTCTCTAACCATTCATTTATATTACATCATCATCGAAGGCAACATGGAATAAGCAAACAGAACCAGACGCAGCATAACGAACCATAATTTGTTTTCCTTTTTTAATTATTTTCAATGCCAAAACTGCAGTTCAATCAATTCAACAAGGATACATTGGAATTACTTGACCACAACGTATTAAGACGATTATTAAGAATCAGAATCATGCCAAATCTGGGAGCAGTTTTCATTTGCAACTCCTAACTGATCACTTTTTAGACTATTCATCACAAGATGTATATTGCGGTTATAGATAAACATGAATATATCCTTTGCATTATTCAGCGGCATAACGCAAGCGAATGAAAGTTTTACAATCCTGTTCTTAGCCAATAGTTACTTCTAAAATATTTGGACGATGATTCAGAACATAGGCTTCTATTCTATATTTTTTAAGTACTAGCTACAATAAGCTTCAAACATCATCATCTCACATTTGAATTTTTTTATAAAGATTACAATTTTCAAACAAATAACTAGCACACAGTTCTTCAAATAAATTGATAAAGAGGCCTAACATATGCAGGCTAAAGTTAATTTGTTTTGTACAGCCATTGCAGCAGGCACTCACATCGATGAAGCACCTTGTTAGCCATATTGAAAATCAGATCATATACAACTCTTCCACAGCCCACATAAGACACATTCAAATTATAAATAGCTAGTTCAGCAAGCACTCAAAGCAATGGAACTCCTTGCTAGGAACATATTGACAATCAGAAAGTGTGTAATTCTTCCAGGCAGCCTATATCAAGCAGTTGTCACAAGTTTGACAAACAAGATATTTGCACAGAGACAAATTCTTAAATTGCACATCATAACATCTTCTAACCATGCTGCAACCAACAAAATCCTATCAACCCCAACTGAATAACAGAAAGCATCGTGAGCTTAAAGTTCATCACTAAATTTGGAGTCCAGCAAACCTAAAGCTTTCAACATGATCTAATCAATTTCAAGCCTCAAAACTATTTTTAAAAACTCAAACTTTGTTCATAACGATAAACAAATACCAGGCAACAATTATTGCTTCTTTGTTTGTAAAACTTAACCCCTTTGCATGCTAATTTTACTAAAACCAAGATTATTATTATCTTTGTTCATATAATCATAAAACTCAATCAGATGTCAAGTGGATCTGCCATATAAGTCACATGTCATAGACCCATGCGCAACAATCCTCTTTTATCCACCGTCTTAAAAGGCTACTCTAAAAAGTATCCGAAAGAAGTTTAGTCCTCTGAATTCTTCACAGGACACGCAATATACAAAATCTTGAAAAATAATTCATATGCTATTGCATCCTTACTGAACTGTGAACACCCATTTAAGTCCCCTTCTTTTATTTATTTATTTTACCTGGCTTGAAGAATATTGACAAGCCAAAATCAATTGCTTTAAGAGGCGAGTTCTCCTTGTTATTCGCATACAAAAAATTTTCCGGCTTCAAATCTCTATGAATCACTCCATTCTTATGACAAAGCTGCACCACTTCCACAATTGTCCGCGTGACAGCCGCAGCAGCTCGTTCTGTATAATGCCCCCGCGCCACAATCCTATCAAACAGCTCGCCGCCTTCGCACAACTCCATAACCAAATGCACTGCATTTTCATCCTCACAAGCTTCCTTAAATCTCACAATACTCGAATTATGCGGCAAATGCTTCATTATCGCCACTTCTCGCCTTACATCCTCCACATCCACAGCTGTCCTTAGTTTTCGCTTTGATATCGACTTGCAAGCCAAATTTTCCTTACTGTTACGATCGATACAGAGGTACGTAATTCCGAATTCACCTCTTCCTAACTCTCTATCAACTAAGTACGTTTCCTCAATGTTCTCTTTCTTTACGTCGGTTAATACAGTGGTTGGTTTTTTCTGGACTTTTCCGACGCCAGAGTTTTCTTTCCGGCGGTGATCGTGGCCGGAGTAATTTGATGATTTTACATCTTCTCTCGCTACTGCTGCCGGAGATCTGCAACAATTCCCCATTTTCTATAGAACTATAACTTAAACACTAGAAATAAAACCTAGCTAGGGTTTCACATGATTGAAGTGTAAAACCCTAGCTCTAACAGAGTAAGAGTAGCAAAATGTGATTGCTTCAGCTTCAGTGAGCTCACAGAAATGTGGAGGAGGAGAGAGGTGGGGAAGGGGGTGAGACTGAAATTAGTGGTGCGTACGGTGTCGTTTTGGGTGCTTTTGTAACGTGAAAGGTGTTTTCCTTTTCTTTTTTAAATTTTTGTCTCATATTATATTATATTAGTATATAAATAGTTCGAGAT
>JACEIK010002574.1:154978-166154 GCA_018107945.1 Datura stramonium
CTTGACAGTAATCGGATTAGTTTTTAATATGTTGTTTTGTGTAATTTTTCTAAATGTTTTTGCCTAATGAATATTGAATCCTCCTTGCCCTATATCTATTGTCTCTCTCCAATTGCTCTTTTATGTTTACTCATGTTAGTGTTGCTCCAGTGGCAATGAGTTAATATATTTGTTTCTTCCTTTGCTTGGTTTACTATTTGCCTTTTTATGATGCCAAAAAGGGAAAGTAAACTAAAATTTTCTTGAAACATGCAGATAACATATCATGACTTTTACCTCTGAACATGCAAATAACGTACATGCCCATAATTGTGTGGATACGATATCCTTCTAAAAAAATTAATATCTATATTATATCCATAAGAGGGTAGTCAACATATGTATTTATAATCATAATAAGATGATACAAATACCTTTTCATCCTACAGTAACATCTCTATTGAAATTGGATTATCTATCTTTTCGCGATCCAGAACTATCCATAATTGCACAACACAAATTATCAAACACTATTGCATTTTTTTCGGACATCTCACTGATAAAGTCAAAGATCTTTTATTTTGAACATTTTTTGAAGGAAGTAATGACATCAAGAGAGTCTTTTTCCTGTATTGTACAATATGAACTGTTCGTATTATGTTGAACGAATCTCTCTGAAATATATATAACATTTCATATAAATCTTTCCTATTAGAATGACTATATATAATTAGGTCGTAATTTTTTCCCATATGAGTTATATAATTGCNTTCAATGAATCCTTCGTCCTCTCTGTTTTTCCCTCGACCTCTCTGGAAATTATATGAAATATAACATTTAAACCGAAGTTGGAGGCTTATATAGTTGGGAATGCGATTTATAAGTCGTATTTGCCTTGTGATGCGCTGACTTGGCGCTTGTCTGATCTTTCCCCGGGCCTTTTTCTAGCATGTATGGCATTCTAAAACTCTTAACCAACATGTGAATAGGCCATCTACATGTCGAGAATTTACGGGGTGTAATAGTTGTTTGGACCTTAAATCATAGCTTCTCCAACTTTTGTCTCCCATTGCCTTACTACTCTAACCGTTCTAATCTCCTTTGTTTCCTTAAGTCCCAGGTTGTGTTCTCGGTTTATTAACTTGACAGTAATCGGATTAGTTTTAATATGTTGTTTGTGTAATTTTCTAAATGTTTTTGCTAATGAATATTGAATCCCTCTTGCCACTATATCTATTGTCTCTCTCCAATTGCTCTTTTATGTTTACTCATGTTAGTGTTGCTCGGTGGCAATGAGTTAATATATTTGTTTCTTCCTTTGCTTGGTTTACTATTTGCCTTTTTATGATGCCAAAAAGGGAAAGTAAACTAAAATTTTCTTGAAACATGCGGATAATATATCATGACTTTTACCTCACAGGCATACAAATAACGTACATGCCCATAATTGTGTGGATACGATATCCTTAAAAAATTAATATCTATATTATATATCCATAAGGGTAGTCAACATATGTATTTATAATCGCCAATAAGATGATACAAATACCTTTTCATCCTCTGGTAACATCTACATTGAAATTGGATTATCTATCTTTTCGCGATCGAGCTTTATCCATAATTGCACAACACAAATTATCAAACTATTGCATTTTTTCGGACATCTCACTTTGATAAAGTCCAAAGATCTTTTATTTGAACATTTTTGAAGGAAGTAATGACATCAAGAGAGTCTTTTTCCTGTATTGTACAATATGGTATTTAGTATTATGTTGAGCGAATCTCTACAAGAAATATATATAACATTTCATATAAATCTTTCTATTAGAATGACTATATATAATTAGGTAAGTAATTTTTTCCCATATGAGTTATATAATTGCTATTCAAATAATGATGTGCTGCTATGTCTCTAATTTAAATAAAAATTATACAAATCGATTTAAATTCAAATAAATCACGTCGTAATTAGCTCTACACTACAATGAATTTTCACGATCTTTCCTTGTATAGTAATACAAATTAAATAATTTAAGTATAAATATATAGAATACGTTGTAGACATATTTTCTATTAGAATAACTCTAATTATGGCGTGACTATTTTTCATATATATCATACATGCAATTGCCAATCAAATAATTATATATTATTATGTTTCTAATTATAAGAAAATAATATAATCAATATTATTTCTGTAGTATACGATTTAAATTCAAATATATCGCGCCATAATTAGCTCTACACCATAATAAATTTTTACAATTTTTCCTTGTATATTAATACTAATTAAATAATTTGAATTATGAGTATATAAAATATGTCGTAGCAATATTTTCTATTAGAATGACTCTAACTATTAGGGGTGAGCAAAAAAACCGAAAACCGAAAAATCGAACCGGGCAATTAATTCGGTTTTCGGTTTGGTTTCCCCGATTTCAGTTTTTATAGCATAATTTGGTTTTCGGTTTTTTTCGGTTACGGTTCACGGTTTCGGTTAAGGCTGAATAACCGAAATTATATTAAAACAATAGCCTTTTTCTTTTTAAATCCTTTCAAAAGTTTAAAATTTAAATTAATTAAAATTTAAAAACCTAACTAACTGCAACTTCTGATTTCTGACCAAGTCATTTTGTTCATCTTTACACTTTTCCGACCTTTGCACTCCGCCTTTACCACCGAGTCACACACGGTCTACGCAGAGTTCGGACCTTCGTCGTCAATCGTGTCGTCGGCAAGTCGCGACTCGGCGCACGCTTGGCAGCACATGCCATGTCTGGCAGTTCCTCTTCGGTCTTCCTCACGTCTCACGTTGGCCCATTTCCCGACTTTCTGTTCCGTTCGGAGAATGGCGTTCGTACTTTGTCGCGTCGACTTCCTCAAACCATCCCTCGCCCGATCGCCGGCGATCGGCGGTCGCCCCTCGGTAACCTCGACCACGCCACCGGTAGAGCGCGGAGCCTGCCCCTCGGCGATCGGCAAGATTCGTGTGAATTATTAAGAAAAGTATGACAAAACCCATTTCATCTTCTTCTCCTTCTCTGTCTGTTTCAGTTGCCAAGATTCCAACTTTGTGTTCCTCTAGCTCACTCTCTTCTTCCGCAACCTTGGGGAGCCTTCATTTTGCAGGTCTGCTAAACCCTGAAAAGTAAGCATAGCAGCTGAGGGGTCTTTTGCATCTTGCTTATTTGGGCTTGGGAATTTTTGGTAGTGGTAATTCTTTAGTATTCTTGCCCTTGTTTTAGTAGCTTGATTTTGAGTTGTGGCGCTATTGGCAAGACCGTCGAAGTTTCCAACAGGTTACATTTCCTCCATTTCTCTCTGTGTTAGTTTATGCTCAATCCAAATAATTTTAGTCCTTT
Source organism: Datura stramonium (assembly GCA_018107945.1). NCBI lineage: Eukaryota > Viridiplantae > Streptophyta > Magnoliopsida > Solanales > Solanaceae > Datura > Datura stramonium. Next base: position 158,320 of record JACEIK010002574.1, read on the forward strand.
GATTGGATATATAATTAAATCACATAATATTTTCACAATTAGGTCATTCGTTAGTCAATTACATGTCGGTCTCCATGATTAGTAGAAATTAGTAGTCAAGCCCGACACCTTTATAAATATCTATCAATTAATCAGCCCATGCCTCAAATTAGAAATAGAATTAACTCACCTACCAGAAATAAAATGTAGAGATTCAATAACTTAAAGAAAATTCAACATTGTAGATTTCAGAATGGAGGGTAATTCATTTGAATTTGGTCAAAAGATCATGTTTTTCCTCTTGACTTTTGGGATTTGGAAAAGGCTTATATTTTCTTATACTATGGGAAGGAGGATATTTTTAGTATATTTTCGTGTCGGTGGTGTGTTGGATTTTCGAGTTTTGGTTTGGAAATGAGATTCTCAAAACTCTAATTGACATGGACACATGCGGAGATAAAATTTGAGATTTCTGATGGCGGGCTGAGTTCTTTTTATGAGCTTGGCTGGAAAAGAAATCGAGAATAAAAGCAATTAACACAGTTGTCATAGATGTTTGGCCTTTTAGGTTTCTTTGTTCTTCCAACGGAGGAGGGGAGAGAGAATGGGTTTTCCCCATTTCCCTTTGAGATTTTGCTTGTGAGGGAAATATATATTTCACAAGAAAATTCTTATGACCTCTAGAAATTGCTTTGTGGCAATTGGCATAGTAATTGAATGCGCATTTGGTTCTAGTGAACAAGCTAGGAAAGGAGGCATTGTATCTTTGAAAATGAATGTCTTTGCTAAAAATTCAAATGATATGCATGTGCAAGAAGGAAAGTGAACTATCAGATGGCCATAAGCTTACAGAGCAAGCTTGAACCTTTAGGATGAGGGTTGTAAAACCATAAAAAAAAACATATAGATAAACATAATAATATACTTTGCACACGACATGTTAGATGAAGACCTCTAGAAGTTACTTCAATCATCAGGCTAAGATGCATGTAGTTCTAATATCATTGAGGGGAATCAGAGTGCCTTTTGATTATGAGAGAAGTTTGGTACTTCATTCAGGGTTTTCAAGTGCATATTATTACTCATAAACTCTTATCAAAGTTGAGTTGGGAAAAATTCAAAGTTCAAACTATAGTATATTAGTATTCGACTATTCGTCTATTCGTATATTTTGTATATGACAACCTTGACTCCTTGAGTGATCTATTTCCTTTTTATTTGACATATGATTTGATTCTTTGAATAGTCTTTGTCTTTTTGATATATCATCTATTGGTTGTTGATTTGTTGGTTAATTATTTATGATTATTTTTTTTAATTTTATATAGATGGATGATGAAAGTAGAGTAAGTGATGTTGGTTCAACTAACAACTCATGATACTCAAGCCCAGGGATACAAAGAAAGGAAGAAATGCAACCAAGATCACGGGGTTTGGGCTCATTTTGATAAGGTAGTTGAAAATGGTATTGGTAGAGCGAAGTGCAAATATTGTAAGAATACTTATGCTGCCAATACAAGTAAAAGCCGTTAGCAGGTTGAAACAACATTTGGATAGGTGCAAGGCATATAAAACTATCGTTGAAACTTCTTCTCAAATAAAAATATCTTTTCAAACTCAGATGCCCGCTTTGGAAATTTGAACAAGATGTTGTTATAAGGGATTTGGTTGAAATGATAATTATCGTTGAACTACCATTTAGCTTTATAGAGAATGAAGGTTTTAGAAGTTTATGAGCAAAGCCCAACCTCTATTTAGAATTTCTTCCGTAGAACAATCGAGGGGATAGTTATGAGTTTTTATAATTGAATTGAGACAAGATTTGAAGAAGTCTTTTAAAGAGTACGATCAAAGATTTGTCTTACCACGAGACACATGGACATCGTTGCAAAATTAATTATATGTGTTTATTTGCTCATTTTATTGATAGAAGTTGGGTGTTGCATAAAGAATATTAAAATTTTCCCAATCTCTAGTCATAAGGGTGAGCAAATGACAGAGGTTATTAGTAATTGTTTGCTTGATTGGCATTTGGACAAGGTATTCTCTATAGCATTGACAATGCGTCATCCCAATGATATTCTGATTAAAAAAATTGTCATGATTGAATATGTGGGGAGCTAATATAATGGAAGGTAAACATCTTCATGTGAGATGTATAAACCACATACTTAATACGTGTGAGAGGTTTGAAAGAAATTGATCATACATCAAAGGGGTTCGACAAATGGTGAAGTATGTTAAATTATCCTATAGAAACGAAACTTTAAGAAATGTTGTGAAGTCCAAAGGTAGAATGTGATAAAATATTGTCGCTAGATGTTCCTACTAAGAGTGGAATTCCACCTATTTGATATTGAATCTGACACAAAGTTTGAGAAAAGCCTTTGATAGGTTTGATCTTTTTGATGACCAATTTAATACTTGTCTTTCAACTAATGTGTGTGAAGATGGAAGTGTTGCGAAGTCAGCTCGAATGTGATGATTGGGCGAATGTGAGGAATGTGGTTAAGTTTCTTGAAAGATTCTACGAGCTCCTTTGTAAAGGTTTCGGGTTCACATTATGTTACTTCTAATGTTCATTTTGAGGATATATGTGAGCTTGATGCATATTTGAATGTGTTTAGAAAGTGAAGATCTTAATTTGAGTAACATGGCTGAACGGATGAAACAAAAGTTTAAAGTATTAGGGTTGTCCTAAAAAGATGAACAAAATAATTTTAGTAGCCCCACGTGTTGGATCCTCGAAATAAGTTTGTGTATGTTAGCTTTGCACTTGAAGAACTATTTAGGGAGGAAATAGGAAAGAAAGTAAATGAAGGGGTGCGTGATTATATGACTTGTTTGTTTGAAGTGTATATAAGACAATATTCAAGAGGATCTAATCAATCATCTCCATCTAGATCTACTTCATCTCGGGACACATACGTCATCTAGTTCTAGCGCTTCTCTAAGTATGAAAACAAAAGCCTTGAGAACTAAGCTTTGAAAAACAAAAAAGAAGATTGTGGAAGTGGAGGTGCTAAATCGGAGTTGGATGAATGCATTAGTGAAGAACAAGAGCCTGATTCGGATGATTTTGATATATTAAATTGGTGGAGGGTTAATTCTCCCGGGTTTCTGTTCTTTCGAGTTAGCTGGGCGTGATGTGTTGGCTATTCCAATTTCAAGTGTGGCTTAGGAATGTGCATTTAGTACTAGTGGTCTTATTCTTGATCCATTTAGAAGTTCATTGACTCCTAAATGTGTGCAATCTCTTCTTTTTGTCAAGATTGGCTTAGACAAAAATTTAATCCTATTCGTGTTGAGGAAAGTTTGGAGTATCTTGAGAAACTTGAGCTTGGTAAGATTTTATATTTTTAGTTGGTTGTTTAGACTTTTAAGTTTTAATGCAATAATAAATTAATAGTATACTAATTTGCGTTTTATGACATATTTGATTAAATTATCTTTAGAGATGGCAATAAATGGAAGAGAGTCTTGCATTGTTGATGTATGATTGCAATTTGCAATTTGCTACTAGTATTAGGTGAGTTGAATTAGTGACTACTTTATTCATTTGGTCATTGTCATTTACTCATTTGTCTCATATTCTCTCATAGTTTCATTGTCATTGATGATTTTTTTTGTAATATTATTTTTTTATCTTGAAAATTTATATTCTAATTTTTATTTATCTTGCAGCCCCAGTGCAGAGCCTCAGCGTTCAACGGTTTCAAGTTCAATCATGCCTCCTAAATTCCCAAGCTCACCGTTTGAAATACTTTGACGTTGTTCAAAACAATGAAGAACGTAAAGTTAGGTGCTTGAGATGTGGAGTGATCTATAATTAATGATTCAAAATTGTGTGGAACAACACACTTGAAGAAACATGTTGAGAAGTGTCATGAGCGTAATTTCAATGTTATTCGTATTTAATATTATGGAGTGGGTTGAATGAATTTGGTGGTTTTTTGTGATTTTAACTTTAGAGTCCCAATAGTTGTGACTTTGTACCATACCGGTGTGTGTCTTTGGCTGTGGCGGGCCTTTGTGAAGTCTTGAATGTTGAATTATTGATTATGATTTTTGTCATTTGTGTATTATAATTTAAATTTGTATGCTTTGTGTGATTGTGTACGTGTGGGTTTGGGAATACCCAGGTGCCCATCGGCCATCAAGTGATGCTTTATGTCTGTGTTTGTTTGGGTTGTCAAGTTGAAGTTGTCACTCATTGTCATTGATAATTTGAGATGGTAAGTTATGCTATTTTGAAGTGTAGGCGATGGCGTGGCGCTCGATTTAAAAGCTTGAAATAATTTATATTTTTAAATGCAACTCATTTTACAATCGAAAAAAATCCCATCAATAGCTTCCAAAAATCGAATAACCGAAATAAATAAACCGAACCGAATTTAAAAAACAGCAATTAAAAACGAGTTCGGTGTTTGGTGTTCCTTTCCATGTAGCCCAGAAAAAACCGAACCGAAATTTGAAAAACCGAGGCAAAACACAGAACGCCCACCTGCCCTAACTATATTGTGATTTGTTTTCCTTATATATATATAATTGTCAATTAAATAATTATATCTTTTATTTATGGATTTGTTATAAGAAAATATTATAATCAATATTTTTTTCAACAAATTGATAATTTGAAAAAAATAAAAAAATTAAAAAAATTAAAAAAATTAAAAAAATTAAAAAAATTAAAAAAATTATAATTGTATAATTTAAGTTATAAAATATGGGGATATGTCATAGTAATATTTCTATTATAATAATTCTAACTATGGCATGATTTTTTCCCCATATATATATCATATAATTATATATTGCTATGAATATATAGAAAATATTCTAATTTATATATTATATTAACTTTTTCATAGCAATATATGATTTAGAATTCAAATATATCACTATCATAATTAGTGACTTTCATGATAATTTTTCACAATCTTTTGTCACGCCCCACCTTAGGAGGCATGGCTGACACACGATGCTCTACTAGGATGCAATTCTTGAGCCTAGCGAGCCTAAGCACCTGCGGGTGCGGGGCGTCTAACTCTGAAATTCGGAAAACAACGGGTTATATAGCATTTTGTAAATAGAGAGCACGGCTGACAAGGCCTATAGCCACACAGCCAAAATAAGCTGACTAACTTAAGAGACAAACAATCATAAGGAATCCTATGTGGGCCAACAAGGTAACCATGATATCTAGTTATAGCGAAAAGTAAAATCGAGATGCTAAAGCGAACATTGTGTGACGCAATCAACGGCTAACGAGGCCCCACCTGGCCCGATACATATAGGCCACATACGATCGTATCATCTAACCACGGGAAGTAATGCAATGCACTGAAGCCTCTAGGAGTAATAGATGGTGGGAGACGGGGCCTGAGCCGACCCATCTTGTACAAGCAAAAAGAAATGACCTCTATCACTCCCGAGCTCCGAAGAAAGGAGTTGACGGCTCTGTCTGGCGGCGAAGCCTCTGAGGGACACGCCGCCGTCTATGCACTAGGCAAGTAATACGGCGCGGAAGAGGCGTTGGTACCATGAATGTTGAGTATGTAAAAGCCGGTAACTTTAAATAACATAAAATGAAAAATGAAATGACATAATTGAAGTAAAGAAAACGGACAAAATGGTGATAGTGAAATCGGGCTAAACATAAGCTGTAATAAGGAGGGTAGAGGGGTCATGACAAGGCGGGTGTCTTCTATTGTCTAACTATCGGTAACTAAAGCAAGCATAAACCTTGCAAGCCATATAAAAGACACAATCCGCGTAAAATAAGTCACTTGGGCCCCCATTAGCCTGATGAGTACACCTCAATCTGAGTATCGCTATGATACTTTCGGCACTCATGAAAACTATTTGCTTAAGCAGGCCAATACAAAGAAGACAAGGCGGACGCTCTCTTGAGAGACGAGCGGACACAGGGTGAGAGGCGCGGAGTAAATGCGGGCGAACACAAGGGTCACGAGGAGACGTCTACCCCTCAGTGGAGACGAACAAATGAATGGTGATTGGGACTTCCGTAGTAAAGTTCTACAAATACTAATCATATAGGAGGTTAGTTTTATATTGAACATAAAAACTTGAAAAATTTGAAACAAAAATTAAAAGTTGATCTAAATAAATAAATTTGAATTATCTTGTGATTATTATATGTAAAATTGAAATTTCCTGTTATTGGCCAATAAATAAATATAATTACTGTGAGCAAATACCTTAGAGCATTTAGTTGTTTTCTTCTAAAAAAGAAACACAATTGCAATTTGTAGATTTTAGACCTTAATAAGTGAATATTGAGTTTTTTTTTTTTTTTTTTTTTTTTTGCATTGTTTCTTAAGAATGTTCAATTTTACTTTAGAAATAATTATTATTCAAACTTCCTTTTAAATGAATATATTAATTAAAACACCTTTTTTTGTGTGTGTATATGTATATTCAAACGCAAAGTCTTCATGTTTTTTTAGAAAAAATAGCTATATATTTGAAGACTAAGTAAAAAATACTATTCAACATAGCTAATAATTTTCAAATATTTGTAATTTTAAATTAATCTTAAAAAAATGGGACACAAAAGCTAACAACAAATTAATATTATACTTTCTTATTTTTATTTTATTTCCTAAAAATAAGAAGAGAAAAACTTATTTCCACCTTCTCTTATAAATTATAGATATGAGTGCCATATTTAAAGGATCAATATTACTAGTAATAGGTATATAAATTATAAATGTCGTTATACAAAAGATCTATATTATGGATGTGACTTTGTATTTAGTATATTTTCTTATAGTAATTACTAATCAAAAAAATATCAATTACTAATCAAAAAAATATCCAAACAGCATTTGTAAAAATAGTAATATTATGAATCAAAATTCAATTAGCTAGGCATAAAATATAAATATTATTTTTTAAAAAATTATTTGGTACGAAGGAAAATATTTTCTTCGAAAATATATATTTTTAAGATAAATAAGTTATTTTTTAATTTATTTTCTAGTGTTTGATTAGTAAAAATTTGAGCCCAACACGGATCAAAATCGAATTTGATTAGTAAAATTCTAGGCCCAACACGGATCAAAATCGAGACTCTCATACTGAATTAAGATTGAGTTGAGAGTTAAGTTTCAAGTTAGGGTCGGAGTCGAGAGTCAAATATCTAATCAAGTTTGGGAGTAGGGTCCTAACCCGGGATTAGACCCAACCTCAAACTGTGACCTTATACTTAACCCCAATTCAACTCCCGACCCCGACTTTGGACCAAAGAACTCTTAACTCTCACCAAGAGCCGACTCCCTACTCGCACGCCCCACCTTAAACCCAAGTCCTAACTTAAGATTAGGGCCCGACTCGGGCCAGGCTTGACTCTCAAGTCAAACTTGGAATTTCATACTGATCAAAGCTCAACTTTTGGATTGAGTTAGGAGTCGAAGTTGAGTCCCAAGTCAGGGTCTAGATCAAGAGTCGAGTCCCTAGTCGAGGTGGTATTTCGAGTCTTGGGTCGAATAATGAGGATTAAAGAGAATTCTGAAAAATATTTTCCTTTATTTAGAGTCATTTTTTTAAAACTAGAGGAAAATAAGTCCATTTCAAAAACACTCTCCAAAATACTTAAACCAATAAACATTAGGGATGACAATGTGGTGGGGGCAGCACATTACATCTCGTTAACCATTGTTATCAAATCTTGGTTAGCCATCGTCGAGGACCAAGACTGATGAATAGAGTAAAGAAGAAGATGAGTATTGATAAATTTTTCTATGATAATGGAAAAGATAGCACTACACTGTTTCGGGTAACGACGTAGGACAACTGGCTTTGTTAGAGAAGGCATATATAACCTCATGTAT
>JACEIK010002574.1:171106-188711 GCA_018107945.1 Datura stramonium
CTACCTTATAAATTAGGAAATCTTTTATCCTTTTCCATTTACAATATCAATCAATCAATTATCTTAAACCCGCTTGATTTCCCTGCCAATTCAGCTTTGATTTTTTTTCCTTCCCGTCTTCGTCATCACTTTGTCCATTTCTGTAAAAACCCAAGCTTATTCTCTCAGCTCAAGACTCGACAGAATCCTTGCTTTGTATTCATCAAAGTTCCATCAACTAAAACTCAAGGTCGGTTCTTTTTCCTTTTCCTTTAAGAGAAATAATACGGAATAGTAAATTCTTAATGCAAGGATAATTCTTAATCTCTGAGATAATGAAAAATCGAGAGAAATGAAAAACCTTAGTTAATATTGGACTTGGTAACCGGAAATGTTTATTTACTTATTCTCTTTTAGACAAGATGTGATTTTGGAAATGGGGTTTTCTTTTAGATAATTATGAAATTGCAGGGCATAAAGGTACGATTTTTTTTAAAACATAGGTTAGAGCTTTTGGGGGATACTGTTTTGGTTGAATATAGTTTTTAAATAAAACTAATATAAATACTTTTGGGTTACCCTTTAGAATCTCTGAATGGTGAAAAATCTAAGTTGTTTGTAGAATTTGGCAGATTAGCTGTCAAATTTCATCTTTTAAGAAATTTAAACATAAATTAGTATGATGTTGATTAAGTAATTATGTTTGTGTTTTTTCATCTACTTTGAGCATGTTTTACTTGGTGCTCCGGACTCCTGAATGACTTATTTGATTGAGGACTTACATTTTTAAACTGGATGCAGAGGAAATGTATAAAGAGGCGAAAAGCTTTTATTTTGATCTACCAGCGTTGGATGTTTCCATTGCATTTCCTCGAGCAACACCAGCGTCCAACTTACCTACATGCATTAAGATTGATTTTTACTCTACTTATTTGTGTTTTATTAGTACCTTTTATTATTTGAAGAAAGAAGCTCAGTACTCTTTTGAATATTGCTAGATGAGACTGCTTTTTTGGAAGAAAAATTTGTGTGTGATCTCATTCCTTAAGGATTGAGTTATCTTTGTTACGATGTGGTTTGATATTCGAGCAGAGCAGTTCTATTATCTTGGTAAAATTTGAAAAGATCATTTTTGTGCTCACAATGCTAGGGATTTCACTAACTGGGATGTAAATATTATAGCTTCGGACTATTATCAGCTTGGTGATCTCTTGACTCCTGAAAAGAGAGCCATCAGACTGAAAGTGAGAGAGTGCATGGAAAAAGAAATTGCTCCTATAATGACACAGGTATTCCTTAGGTCTCTGTATTTCTTGGATGTGTTAAATATTTCCAGATTCATGGGTATATTAGTTGCAAATATAGTTAATAAAAGACAAAGACATACTCATAATTCTCCAATGAACTCAAATTTCTAAGAAAAAGTTTGAGCATTTGATAGTTATCCCTTTCTTGGTTTGATTGCAGTACTGGGAGAAAGCAGAATTTCCATTTGAAGTCATTCCAAAACTTGGTGCTTTGCACATATCTGGTGGCACTATAAAGGTGTTTCTTATAGAGCATGATACTTTTCTGTTTTCTGGCATTCTCAACTTCTACGAGGCATTTATTTACCTTTGGTTTCAGGGGTATGGTTGTCCAGGTCTATCAATAACTGGAAGTGCTGTTGCCCTAGCAGAAATTGCCAGAGTTAATGCAAGCTGCTCTACATTCATTTTGGTGCATTCATCATCGGCAATGCTCACTATTGGTAAATTTGTTTTATCATCCAAAGTTTCTGCTCGCACCATTTTATTTATTTTGTGCTTTGGGCATTTCAGATATAATCGTCTTAAATAGTAATAGAAAACTTCTTATACACTGATTTCCTTTCAAGAATAGGACTATGCGGGTCAGAAATGCAAAAGAAAAAATACTTACCATCTCTGGCTGAACTTAGCACTATAGGTAGTTGGGTAAGTTTTTTGGTTAGTTGTTGATTTAGCATTAACATCCCTTCTGCTATAGATAGGTAGTTATAATCTATATCTTTTGGGAGTTAGGGTCTAACTGAGCCAGACTATGGAAGTGATGCAAGTGCTTTGAGGACCACTGCCAGAAAAGTCTTGAATCTAAAACTTAGTCCCGGTTATTAATTTCTATACTGTTTTTCATTATTTCTGTTCCTTTAGGGTAAAAAGCTTCTTAACATGCCCCCTTCCCTTGCTTTTGTGATCTCTAATGGTTAGATTGAAGGAGGTTGGATCCTTGAAGGACAAAAACGGTGGATAGGAAACAACACTTTTGCGGATGTGTTAGTTATTTTTGCTAGAAACACAGCCACAAACCAAATAAATGGGTAAGTGACAGTATACTATCTAGATAATCAAGTTCACCACATCATTCACCTAATGTAAGCATCATATCTCATGACCATTTTGAATATGACTTGTCATAAAAATTCAGTCTTTTCTAGCTTTCACCATCTTGAGGCTTGGGTTTAGTTTAGGATAATTATTGGTAGTTAGATTTCTTTTAACCTTCTTGTAGAACGATTTGGTTGTTACTTGCTCCTATACCCAATATGGATTTTAGAAGTATAACTATAATACTTAGTTGTGTGAAGTGGAGGTCACCTTGCTCATAGTCCCCCTTTCTCTCCTTCCTCCACTCTCTCTCACTGACATATACATTCCGTACATCCCTCCATCCAGAACATCTTATTTTTGTCTCAAAATTGGTTAATGTGTTCGTCTCAGTTTCATTGTAAAGAAGGATGCTCCAGGCTTGCAATCTACTAAAACGGAAAACAAAATTGGGTTGCGGATTGTTCAAAATGGAGATATCCTCCTTAAGAAAGTGTTTGTTCCTGATGAGGATAGACTACCTGGTGTCAATTCTTTCAAGGAATAATTAAGGTATGGCAGTATGGCTCCGACGCTTAATTGAGGTTGATGATGCAAAATGTGCGCATAAGCTTGTTTTATAAAGCTTTGAGCAGAAGGATCATCCTGAAGTTATTATTGGTTTTATACACTAAAAGGTTTGTCACTAATGGTTGGTCTGACAAGGGAACAAGAATCACAAACTTACCATTCGAATTTATATCTTAAATCTTAAGAGGATGAATTAATGTGTGCTTCTATTGATGCTAATAAAGTTTCTAATATTTTTGAAAATGCACCACCCCTCCACCAAAAGCGCCAACCCCTAAAAAAAGAGAAAAAGATTCATTTAAGGAGGAAAATATATTGCTATCCAAAAAAAAAGAAGAAAAAGTGGAATAAATTTTAAATTCCTCTGATCACTATTCAGTTTGCTAATGGATTTTTTCTTGCAGTTCGATTATCATACTAATTGATAAAGCCACTGTTCTCATTATGACAATTTCCTATATTTATTCCCGATATTCCTAGCATGCATCTTTGCTGTTCAATTTTCTTGAAGTTCTGTCACTTAAAATTCTGTCCTTTTTAAGTTATTGTCAATATTTTGGCAGCGCCAATTACTTATGTAGTTGAAATTGTCTTGACCATCTATACTTTGTTCCTTGAACAGGTGCTTGTTGTATCACGTGTCATGGTTCCATGAATGCCTATAGGCATTATAATGGGTGTATATGATATGTGTCACAGGTGGTAGTTTAAATTAGATCATTTGTTTTATTTGCCACCAATAAAGTTAATAATACTGCGTGCCCTTTGGACACAGGTGGTAGTTTAAATTAGATCATTTGTTTTATTTGCCACCAAATGAAAGTTAATAATACTGCTTGCCCTTTGGTTAAAATGACTTCAACCTAATTGCTGCTGGGTAAAATGGGAGATGTTGATTTTCGAGATTGCTACTGTCTACGATGTCCTTTGATAAGGATTGAAAAAAAAAGAACTAGATTAGGATTGAAGCATAGTTGCTATTGTGTCTTTCATTATCATCAGCCAACATATAATCTGTCATAAAATTTATATACTTCAAAATGGAACAGTTGAGTTATCAAGCAAAGAAATTTTAATTCATGCTGGAGTTTTATATTTGATTCGCTCAGGAAATAAGTAATTGAAGATAAAGTGGTCCTAGAAGTTAGTAGCTACTATTTAGGATATCTTTACCATGAAGCGGATTGAACTTCCATTAGCATTCAGTCGTATCCTTTATTTGTCAATCATTCAATGATTTATAGAGTTCCCTATTTCAACATTTCTCTGGGCTAAATTATTTTCCAACTTCAAGGTATTTAAAAGAGAGGAAGCAGTTTGGAACTCCATTGGCTGCCTTCCAGATAAATCAACAGAAGCTGGTTCAGATGTTGGGCAACATTCGGGCTATGCTTCTTGTTGGTTGGCGCCTTTGCAAGTTATATGAGAGTGGTCATGACTCCTGGTCAGGCTAGTTTGGGGAAAGTAAGACCTTATTCTTCAGATTTTAAAAGTGGTTATGGATTTGATCTTTTGCACTGACTAACACATCGTTTGTTTCTAGTCATGGAATACCTTGAGGGCTAGAGAGACCCTTTTTCTTGGACGGGAATTACTTGGTGGTAACGGTATCTTGGCCGACTTCCTTGTGGATGAACACTCAATGCTTAGGTTTCCATCTCAGATGCAAACTGCAGGATACTTTATTTTCCTATTTCTTTTTACTTGTATAGTTGTATAGATCTCATTTCGGCAGCAGCTTACTTATTGTGGTCTCGTTTATCCATATCTGTCGACGTCTGTAGGCATTCTGTGACTTGGAGCCCATCTATACATACGAGGGTACCTACGATATCAACACCCTGGTAACAGGTAGAGAAATTACCGGTATTCCTAGCTTCAAGCCAGCAACATCGAGACCGAAGAGTCGCCTGTAGTGCTTCAACCATCTTCCCATTGTTCTGTTGAATTCAGTGCACCTCTAGAATAAAGGGAACTCACTCAAGAATATTTAATCCCTTCTAATTTCGGTATTATAATCATAAAGAAGTCTCTTGTAATAAAGCGAACATCCTTGTATGTGAACTTGTTCATTACTACGTATCGATTTGGCTATGCAACGCCAGTATGCACAGTTATCTTATTTGAATAGATTTTGAAAAATTCACACCAATTACCTCTTATTCATATTACACTATTCTGGACAAAAGAAGCTATATTATGAAATGATACGTAACAACCATTTGAAAAACGTAGAAGAGTTTTGACGTGCATAGCTATGGACATGGATGTTAAGTCAGCACAGGCTTGTGATTGGATCAATTTATGCAAGTATATCTACAGGGCAACTCTTTTTGTTAAGACAGAAGCATGAAAAGAATCACTCAACCTGCTTTTCCCAACTCCTCGATCCGCAACTTGCAGCAAGAATTCAGGTTAAAGTGTGATGCAGAATTTGAGATACTTTTTTTTTTCTTTTTTTTGGCAAAGTTCACCTGATATAGCGGTTCAATTTCTTATTGCTCTTTATATTGGTCATTTTAAAATTTTATAAAATATGCAATTTGAAAACATATATATTGGGATTCTTGTTGATCACATATCAAATTGATGCCTTTACGTACATTAAACTCGATACTGTTCTCGTTTTGAAAGAAAAATACTATTATGTTTTGAAAAAATAAAATCTTACTATATATTATTCAACGAACAGAAATTCTTCGAGAATTAACATAATACTAATGCTTTGTGTTTTTAATTTATTTATTTCGGTTCCTTACTCCAATCGACAAGATAATGCTTCTCAGTTCTCACTTAATAATAACAGAGACAAGATCATTCAGTTTTTATATAATACAAAAGGCTCAGCGAAATTTTATTTTCACAATGCAGCATCTTTTTCTCAAAAATAAAAAGAAAAAGAAAAATGGGAAAAATATTTATTTCCATGAAGCAGCATTTTTTTTTTTTAAGTTCTAATATAAAATCTCGAAAGCAATATGTGACATAGGAAGAAATAGCTATAAAAAGGTGAGCATAAAGCATTTGAGAGCACCTAATTAAACTCGCCATTAATGCTAATTGTATGCCATGTTTGGATTATTCATACTTTTCTTCAACTGTTTGACAGAATGAAAATCTATGATCATCAATTCCCTCGATCAGGATATAAACATTATTGGGATATGAACTTACAACGATGTTGAATCAAATTTAATACAACAAGTACACCTCAATCCCAAACAAGTTGGGGTAAGTGAAATTTGATACAAGTAACATATATATAATCAATCATTTACTAAGAGGATTTCTGATGTTTGATTATAATTTACAACAGCGCACCAGCGCCAAGCAGAACCAAGGTTATTACATGCCAGGAAAGCCCGGTCAGAGCAGTATTCCCGGGAGTCCTCCTATTCCTGAATACTTTGCCTTATGGTTCTGGATATCTACTATAATATGATGCTCAGACTTACAGTAGTCCACACAATCGAGGTCTTGAACAGATTTGCCTTCCATTTGATTTGACTATTGCCATAACTCCAGCTGTTACACCAGCACAGAGTGCAGAGGACAAAAAGGTATTTGTATTTCGTCCCGCTACCCAAAGTAGATTATTCTAAATTAGAATCTTGAGAAATGAAACTATAAGCTAAGAGACTTTGGCAAATACTGCAATTTGACAATCTCATTCAGCTCTATTCAAAAATGGAAGTAAGAACGATACCTTGATTTATCGTGATGGTGGTCACGGTCAATCCTCCAATTAAAAGAGCTGATGCTACCGGTAGATACTGCAATGATTTGTTCATATGATCAATAATCAGTCTAACAATGTGTCACAAAAGGAAAGAAGTAAAATGACCTGGCTAAATTACTGCAACAAGTCAGTAGTTATTCTTTAGACAAGCAACCATTTGGTATGGATTTTCGTTGATACTCATTTTCTGTAACAAGTTTGCACCACACAACCACACTAGTGTGGTAAAAGCAGCAATATTGCCATAGAAATTCAACTTTGTGAAAACAGATCAGTAAGGTTCATGATTCTACAAGATTCAATACAAGATGGAGAAACCCGGCTATTATCTAGGTTATACACTAAGGGGTCGTTTGGTACGAAGACAAGTAATGTGGGAATTAGTAATACATGGATTAATAATGCAAGAATTGCAATGTTGGGATTATTTTTTATCAAGTGTTTGGTTCATTACGTTAAAAGCTAGATATACCATGTATTATGTTTGGTTTAAAACTCTATAAAAATCTTCTTTACAATTATACCCTTGAATTTTGTATTAAAAAATTTAGGAAAAGGGATTGAGGAGTAGTCTAGTCATTTAGGGGTCTTATCCAGGGATTAGTTACCCCTTTGTTTCCTTGGTATAAGATAATACATCCTATGGTGTATAAGTAATCCATGTAATTAGGTTGAAGTGAGTAATCAAACAATATATTGGCTAGACTAAATTTTAATCTAAGGACTATTCTAATTAGCATAACCTACCAAACGGGTCCTAAATGACAGTCGTTGCTTACACTGAGTGATTCGAAGCCATTATTCTGGAACGGAGAGGGGCTGCCCTTGTTAACACTGTAGCGACCACTTATAAGGTCCACTGCATCCTGCAAGTGCATGGAAAGTATATGGAAATCTCGATTACAGTGAAAAGAGAATAAATAAGAGAGAATCATTTCATAGTAAGATTATATCTGCAGCATGCCTGACGAATGCCATCCTGAAAATTGTTCAAGAAGTATCTTGAAAGGGCACTCATCCCATCTTGTATAAGTCCTGTCATAGTCTGTTTTCCATATCTGGTACATTTTCAAAGTAAATTAGACAAAAATGATGCTTTTGCATTGATTATTTTAACCCAAAATATTTTGTCCATTACCTGACAAGGTCCCGTTTTAGAGCATGTGTTCCAGAATATTCCAGGCTGATTTCATCACCTTGCTCCACCCACACTGCAATATTTAGGAGTATGAAGACTAAATAGACCAATTGCAAGTATGAATTTATTGGACCATGAATGTTACAGAGTCCATACTAGTCTTAAATATTTCAAAATCTTCCGTGAACATAGAAATGCACTCATTTGAAGAAAGTGCACCAAGTCTTTGCAGTTGAGAATCCAAAGACTTCCGAGCAAGGTAGCTCTGCACGAGATAATGGCAGATTATAAAGGGAAAGTACAAGGCAAATCATCATATACAATAAACAACATTATGTGTGTTTGAAGCATTTCAAGGACTCATTCATCGAATAAAGAATAGACGTGGTTCCTCCAACCTGAGTAACATTTGTTCGATCTAGGCAGTCAATGCAATTGGATCTAACAACTCCTCTCTGCTCTGATAGAATCTTCTCTTCTGTGTCCATGAGAAAGTATCTGCTCAGCTGGATTAGTGAATTTCAGCAAGAAAAACGGTATTATAGAGATTAAACATTGTCAAATTGAAGCGTCTTCTCCAGGTAAACAATGCAACTGTTGTTCTAATTTTATTCTTACCCTTTCTTTTCAAAATCCTCCGAGATCTGATCATATAGAAGTTGTATGTTGTCAAAGTTTGAGCCCCCACAACAGTGATGAAAGTCAAATGACACATATCTGAGACAATGCAAACACAATCAAGAAATTAGTCTTGAACTTCAGTAGTCAAAGCTTCAGTTTTTTAATGCAGTGCAGTAGGCACAAAATTGCTAAAATGTTGATAGGAAAAGAGACTAAATAACCATATTAACACAAAGGATGGACAATATTGATTGCTAACTGTGGAAACTATTCATACTATTCCAATTCTATCCTTTAATCAGAATAAAGGATGGACAATCTTTCAACCAGATGTCTACTGACTTTGATGATGACTACCATATCAGAAGTAACTGTGGCCAACTATTTAGTTTCCACCTTTCTCTCAATCTTCAAACTTCAGGCATGCGATGGTAACTATCATAAAATTAAGGGTAGCCAACTATTAAATCCCCAGTTCTCTCCCTACCTTCTAACTTAAGGCACTATGTAACTGTGGGATGAAAATTATCCTACAGCCTCAGATAGATAAAGGTTTAGAAGAGTCGGTCACCTCACACTTGACAGCTTTTGGATTTCTGTTGCATAAGCTGCACTTAATAGACCCTCATCACCTTGCTGCAAAAGGAGAAAACGAAAATAGTCAACACATTTGTAAATGTGAACAAGTTATTAACAGAACTAGCTCCTGTAGGAGTAAACTACAATTGCTAAGTGGAATCTCATAAAAAATCAAATTACTATGAAATATGACTGCTCTGACAATTAAGAAATGAAATAATAGTTACTGTTTTGACACAAATTTCATAGTTCGTAATGATTTTGAGATATCTTGGACCGCAGCATGATGCTTAGGTTATAGTAACGGATAAGAGAAGAGAGAAAAAACTTAGTTTCCTGATATATTCAAAAAGCTCAATAAGCACAGATACATATATATTTGAGCATGGATACACGAATACTTGAAACATTCTCCACAGTTGATGCTGGAAAGAAATCTCCACATTACGAACATCAAAACAACTTAATGAACAAAGTATCAGCAGAAAAGCTATATACCTTGTTTGTCAGGTCAACTGCAATGACATCCCCGTATCTTTGCAAGAGATCATGAAAATGCCTTTCCACGACTTTTGGCTGAAGAAGGAAAGACAATTTCTCATAATTCATACACTAGAAGATTTTAAATAAAAATAATCAAGAACAAGCACATACTGTTTCTTCATGATCGATAATATTAAGCCGTGGTTTATAGCTCAAATCAACAATTTGCTCCCACAAGAGTGGAATTGAACCTCGAATCTGAAATACAGAACATATAGTTTCTCAATGCTTAGATCCTTGAAACTGTCAAAGTTTCCTCTTTTCTTTGTTAGAGCAAAGTGACATCTCAGACATACACAATTCCTCCAACAATGAAAAGAGGAAACTTAAAGACAACATGAAAATTATCAGATGAGAATAAACACGGGAGAGGCAGTTAAACAAAAAGAAAACAACTAGTTACTTTAGTCACAATATCCATCAGTCACGACTTCATATATGTCATTGCTGAACTACCAAAAAGCAGCTACACCGCTCATTTAGACATGGAAGAAACATCAAGAAATCCTTATTTTCCAAATAAAATGTGTGAAAACCATAGAGATGCAATTTAACTGAAAAATCATGATTCAGAAAACATACTTGCAAAAACGAAGACCTGAAACCTTCAAACTCCAGCAACTGCTCAGTTTCAATAAAATTAGCAGTATCTCCTTCTAGATTAGCCCCTCTTCTCCACATTCGTGTTCCTATATTTAATATAATAATATTAACTTAGAAAACAAATTTGGGTTTAATTCCAAATCAATGACACTTGCTTAATGCAATAATAATATATTAGAAAACAAATTTGTGCTGGAGGTAAAATATATGTCACATGCTTTAGAGGATGACAGATTCTTTATGTACCCAAGCGTCGTGTGCATCTCCTTGAAATCAATGCTATGGTAACTGGTGACTCTTTGAGTTTAAGATGTCCAGTCTGAAAGCTTAGGTCCTGGTTAAGGAAAAAGTATTTGTACTTCTGAAAGAAGCACACGTAGTTTGGGCATTTATGAATTGCATATCCTTAAACCCGTGGAGAAGGGGAGGGAGGGAGGAAAGCACGGAGGGAAAGATAGGGAGGCACGGGGGTAAGGACAAGAATTTGAGGATATTTCCTTGCAACATAGGAACGATGAATCCATCAAGCTGCACCAACAGAGAAAAAAGAAAGACAATTTTAGACAAGCTCTACACATCATGTTCAATACACCTGATTTTAATAATCTCATTGACAATCAATGGGAATACTTTGTTAAATGAAAAGGAACTTATTGTTCAGAAGAAATGTATCCCCACTATCAGTCTATGAAGGTCTTTAACAAACCTTATTTTCAATCAGTTCCTCCAACAGATTTTTGTTCCAAACAAACCGTGGGTCAGCCTGAAATTAAGCCAAAAACCAAAATATTCAAGAAGAAATAACTCCACAAAAATTTGATACACTAATGAAAAACATTATGATGTCGGTACATAAAGGTTATAGGAACATAATTTTTGGTGCCAAAAAATGTATAATCCTATTTGGTATTTATCGTCCATCCGGAACAATGTAGCAGGAAGAGCCTTTGTAGGGAAGAAAAACACCCGGCAGAGTAGTTCAATATGACACTGCAATATTTTGTCCCACATCTACATCAATTTGAGAGGTGAAACTAATCCAGCATGACATATGGCAACCAAATGGGTAGAGCGATCTAATATGAGAACCCAATTCAGCTTTAGTTTAGCTATAGGCTAGCATCATGTCAGATCACATGCAAAAAGACGTCTTACAAGTTGATATTGTGACCACAATAAATAACACTTCTTCGTAAGACAAGGCTCGATCAGAAGATAAGAGTATTTTTGGAAAAAAGATTTCGACTGCCTTAGTAACCATGGAAGACAACTGGACTCAATAAGGTGACACTCAACAAATTTTACTCCAACAGAAAGCAAATGTGGATCTCTTTGCTTGCGAGTAATTGTTAATGGCACAGCAGAAAACTCTTAAAGCTATCACATCCAGAAATTTAGGAGACTCATAAGAGTAAGAGATATAACAGGGTGAAAATATATGGGCAATGACATTAACATCATCAAGTATATCTAAGCGGTTCTCGATCATTGACTTCAATCAAAATGTGCCAACCAACAGCGACGAAAAGACAGATACAATAGCCTGATTGCAATATTCATTCACCCATAGAGTACATTGAGCCATAACCTTCAGCAACCTCCAAATATTAACCAAAACCTATGATCTTTGGGATTAGATAAGAAAGCTAACAGCGGATCATAGTAGCCTTGATCTTCTACTAAGTCCATCCAGAATTGAATGTAATGGCTTTGTATTTTATACATATACACACACACGAAAAGAAAAAAAAGAAAAAAAAAAGAAGGATTCCCAAGTGCTTCATAGAACATATTTGATACAGTAAAACATCATGTGAGGTGTGCATGCAAGTAGCATCAATTGTCAGAATAGGTCACTGAAGTCTACTTTCCTTCTTTTTCCTTTCTCCCTTCTGTGGGTTTGGTACTCAATTTAATGCACTAAGCAAGTCATCCTATCAGTATAAATCCTTCATAAGTAGGTCCAGAAAACATACAGCCGCCAGAATATGTGTTCGCATGCCAGTTGGAAGCAATAATATCATAACATTCTACTAATCCAATGTTATGAAATAATTCAAAATAGTTAGTAGACAAACCTGTTTCCAAACTGGTTTACTCATCCACCCTTTTGCCAAATTGCATCTTCTCTGCAAGCTGGTAAATATAGTTAGATTTCTTGAAACTAAAATATTTGGCAATGTGCACAGTCAAGGAAACAACTGAACTAGAAATAGGTGTAATAACACAGCTTGAACATACTTCACTGTTATATCCGTTTGATAGGAATAATACAATCCTGGAGTTGATTCCACTATTCTCAACAAATTCATGAAGTAAGCTTCATCTCTTTTCTGCCAGCACAAGAAAAATAAAAGAGAAAAAGGAAAAGAGCTTCATCTCTTTTCTTCCAGCACAAGATAAGTAAAAGAGAAAAGGGAAAAGAGTAAAAGTCAAACATTATTCAAAGAAAAGTATTTTAAGGTTGGCTATTATGATATACGAATCATACTTCTTGACGGGTTAGATGCCTTGAGGCCTCATTGCAGGAAAGAAACCTCATGGACATCACACGAAAAACAGGAAAACCAAGATAGTTTCCCACTTCTTTCCGAGATGTAATTAACAATATATGTGAACCTACAAAAGAAGAAATTAATAGAATGTAAATAAATCTTAGACAGAAATTGAGTTAAATTATGATATTATACTTTCTTTACTCCTAAACATTCCCACAATTGACAACCTAAGTCTAATTAAGTTGACATTCAAGGAAGACCTAAACAGCTAGATTAACAACCTTACTTTTTATGGATGCAGTTATAAATATGGATTTGATGAAAGATTTTCATATGTCAATTCCTACCATTGCTGTAAACAATAACCAAAAATATGATAAAGGGTTTGACAGCAAAGGGAAGTACTATAGTCTCAGATATATAGGTCAAGCAAAACAACAGCCAATAAAAGGAATTAAAGCCCAAAAAGCAGTGGCAAGGCAGAAGCTTCAGATCAGCGCAGACATGAAATAACAATAACATACTCAGTGTAGTCCCACAAAGTGAGGTCTGGGGAGGGTAGAGTGTACGCAAACCTTACCCTACCTCAAAGTAGATTTCTCGAAACAACGAAAAGGAAACGAAAGATGAAACATAAAACATGGATCAACTAAGCCCTCTCGGGGACTTTCTTAAAGAGGACCCTCATGTAAATACCATGGAATAAGGCTTACTCCTATTCATGGACATTCTGTAACTATTCCAAAAATGGAAAGTTTGACACAATTGGGATTTTTGTTAGAAATTGAAAGCAGTTTACTAATTCTTGATTTAGCATGTACAAAATGAAAATTTCATTCTCGATTCTACGAGAATTTTTATGAATGCCTTTCATTTTTTTCTCTTTGTTGGAAGTTTGATTTTTCCCGAATGTATCCTAATTTCTGGCCTAATTTTTCTGATGATGATCGATTCAACCTCTGATAAAAAAGAAATACCTTGGTTATATTTCATCTCTTCAACAAGTTTAGTAATGAGCATAACAACCCTATTGTACCTTAAAGGTAGAGAGGTTGTTTCCGATAGATCCTCGGGTCAAGAAAAGACAAATTAAAGCAATCTAGGAAAAGAAGTAACGGATGTGAAAGCATAAACACTTTGGAGAAAAATAAAGGAGAAATGGAACCTAGGAGATGAACCTGAACTAGTATAAGCACGAAACATGGAATCCTTTAAGAGTTGTGAATTGGCTTGATCTTTCACAATAAGTTGCTCACCAACAATAAACATTTGATAGAGTACCTAAATATTTATGACCATGTTTGTGAATATTTTAAACTTAACGTTATTCAATGTGCAACTGTTTTTCGAAGATAATTTTACACAAAAGAAAGTAGCTATGGACTTTTAGTACTTTCATTTTGTATTTATCTATGTTATAAATCCAAATAAACTTATCAGCAAAAGCAACTTAATTTTAAAAGGAAACACAAGTGATGCTATGAGATACTATGTGAAGATTTTCGCAGGTTGCATCATCAGAAGATGATTAGTTATGCAAAGTTCTTAATGATATTTAACTGCTGACAATTGGCCTGATCACATTTTCACCAGATAGTGTGAAGTATATACTGCCCCCAGCTATTTACACTTCAACAACTTTAAAAGGAAAATTTCAAAAGATCGAATTTTAGCA
The DNA here is from genome assembly GCA_018107945.1 of Datura stramonium. NCBI lineage: Eukaryota > Viridiplantae > Streptophyta > Magnoliopsida > Solanales > Solanaceae > Datura > Datura stramonium. The sequence goes on from JACEIK010002574.1 coordinate 185,397, forward strand.
AGTTTAGAACTGTTTGCTAAAGCAAAATCCAGTATTCAAACCGTCTACAAGTTTACACTATTATCCCATCCATCAATTACTTTCAGCTTGTTAAATTGTCCCAAATTGGTTGAGGAATCGATCATTTGTTTCCTTATATGATTTTGGGCAATCCCCATCTCATGAGCTAGCTTTTGGGGTTGAGGTAGGCCCAAGGTCCATTTCTTTAATATGGTATCAGCGTCGGACCCATTCCTGTTACTGTGTGTGCCAATGTTGGGCCCTCATGTTATGTTGTCCATATTCCAATTGGTAGGTCTTTGCGAGCGGGGGTGTTAAGTTGTTCCACATTGATTGAGGGATGAGTTATTTGTTTCCTTATATGGTCTTAGACAATCTTTAACTCATGAGCTAGCTTTTGAGATTGAGTTAGACCAAGGTCCATTTCTTAACACAACTTATTCATCATTGTATACAAATCACTGAACTTACATTGGTTTAACCACGTTGATGATGCAACTAATATCAATTACAAAAAGAATGCCAAAGTTTGGACCTCAAAGGTCAACACATATAATTTCAGACAGAATTTTTTGATTTTTACAAACTTAGAAAATACATAAAGGTACTAAAAGTCACATTTTTTTTAAGTCAAAAGTATTTGGAAAAGAATCATGGTCAAAGAAAATAATGTTCAACTCTCCAAAGAAATAACGTCATACATTTGAGTAAGTACCTGCCAAAAACCTAATTGTTCAATTGTTAAGTGTATAAGTCATAGTCTCCTCATATGGTCTTGAACAATTCTCACTACTTGAGCTAAATTTTGTGACTGGGGTACAGCAAAGGTGCAGATTGACTACAAAGTGTTTTGAATATAGGTCGAACAAAAAACAGCCAATAGAGGAACTAAAGCCCAAAAAGAGGCAGGAATAATAAGAGGGAGAAGTTTCATATAAATGCAGACATAAAACATTTAAGAGGAAAATAAAGGAAACTGAAACCTAGGATTGAAACCTGAGGTAGAATAAGCAATCCTTTGCAAATTGTGATTTGGCTTCATCTTGCACTCTGGGGTTTTACCGACTTTAGCATTTATTGTTAGTCCAATATTTTATACCATTTTTACGAATACTTTGACCTTAATTTAATCAAAATATAAATTAACAGAAAACAGCAAAGGGGCTTTTGTGTTTATCTACTTTATTTTTGTGGGAAGTACTAATCAGTATCTGTCTGATGAATGTAAATAGATGAATTAGCAAAAGAAACTTAATTTAGAAAAGGAAATGCTATTAATAGTTGATATTATGTGCGGATTTTTGTTGGTTGCTGCACTAGAAGGACAAATAACATTAGGTTATTTGAAGTTCTTAGGGATAGTTAACTGCTGATATGTAAAGTAGCAAAGCACATTAATTTTCACCTCCATTGAAGTACCTACTGAACTCTTCCTACGTGAGCTTAGCAGAGCATATCCGGTATCATGCCTAGATTAAAAACCGGAGTTGTAGTGGATACAGATAGCCGACCCTAACCATTTGGAATTGAGATGTAGTTGATTGATAGTGAAATATCTAATGCCTCCAGCTAATTTACACTTCGTCAAATTCAAAAGGAAAAGAAAGATTGAATATTTGCAACTCTAGAACTGTGTGCTAAAGCAAAACTCAATATTCATACCACCCATATATAGTTACAAGCCATGTCTATCAACTACCTTCAACTCACTCATAGCATTCAAAATTTTCTGGAGTTCCATTGATTCACTCACAAGAAAATATATGATAAAAATCCATTGCAGTTGATTACCTGCCAACAACCTAATTGTTCCCACAACTCCATAAATTGTAGAGACTTTTGAAGGATTTCCAATGCTCATATCACCTGAAAAGTTAAAAAAAATGCAAGAGCAAAAGAGCACTCTTAAATTCACACCTCAAATATCTTGACAGTTTTTACTCCATTCGTCCCAAAAAGAATTCTTAGGTCAATGCATCGAACTGAAAAAATTGAAATGAATTTAGTTAAAAGGGAACATAAAACTGCAATTCACCGTCGAGTTTCTCGATGTTCCCATCGAAACGGTTAACGGAGAAGCCTTCAGTAGGAGATTCCGATGATCGGATGACGAATTTGTCAGCGAATTCCTGTAATTCCAATTGGCTATATAACTTGAAATGCTCTGTTGAATTTGCTTCAATTTCCATTTGTTTAGAAGCTCGATGAATGTCAAATTTGGGATAATTGATGAGTCTAGCAAATAATCAAAGAGGGTTATGGAATTGGAAACTCTCCGCTATAAATGATTTCTTCGATGATTGATCTGAAGACTGAAATGTCTGGCACCAACGTGGAATGGTTAAATAAGAGACAATTTTTTTTTCTTAAAAAAAAAAAAAACAAATGTTTGTGTTACCTTTTTCATCTTTTTATTTTTTGTTTGACCAAAATAAATAGGTCGTGCAAATTAACAATTAAATCAATAATTCAAGTTGATAATTAAGTTATTAGATTAATAATTTAGGTTATTGATTTAACTGTTTGATTATCGATTCATTATCCTAAGTTATTGGGTTATTGGATCGGTTATCGATTTGACCACTTTTTCAATGGATGAATCCATAATCGATAATAATTTATTAAGTTATAATTTTTAGCCTTCAATATATAAAATATTATAGCAAGAAGATGAATCGGATGTTGATGACAAGTGAAGTAGATGTTATTTAAATCTAAATTAAAATTGATTGTTTTAGCTGCGCTAATTATATATGTTTTTTCTTTTCACCCACTTTTTTCTAGCTAAACATATTTATAACTTATAAAAATTTTCATGTGAGATATTAACGGTTAACCGAATAATGAACCAATAACTATCAATAACCGATTGACTGATATCTTAATGATTATTTAATGATTTAGCATGTCTACAAACCGATATCAATAAGTAAAAACGATAACTTTTAAAATCGAACCAAACCAACCGGTACACACGCCTACAAATAAATGGGACTTTCTAAAATAATAATGTCATTTTGCATATTGCAACATCAGCCTAAATAGTCAATAAGGGCAAAAGTAAATTCTTTTTGTATGGTTTAAGAGCAAATATAATATTTTACCTTTTCTTTTTTTTTCCCTGAATCTTTTCTCTTTTTTATTTTCTTTAGCAGCTTTCCTTTTTTACTCTTTTCTATTCTTATTTTCTTTCAAAACTTGCCCCAACAAAATAAAAGGGTATTTAATTAGTTAAGTTTATAATCGAAAATAGTGACTTTGTCGTTGAGATAGAGATAAGGTCTATGTATACTTTATCTTATTCAAATTTCACAC
>JACEIK010002575.1:0-63837 GCA_018107945.1 Datura stramonium
TTGGTTGTTTTTATGATTGATCACCATGAAAACATACACGTTAACTTAGGCATATGCTTGAGAAAACATTTACCTAGGTCAGAACATGAGAATGTAGGGAGCATGGTTGTATCTCACGTTATAATTTGTGTCAGGATAGAAATATACCTAACACCTTGCTTGGTTGATAAAACGGGATGAGCTAGGCACCAACTTAGGATTATCACATCACCACTCTAAGAAGTAGTTGTGTAGCTAAGTTGAGTCGAATGATTAGGTGTACGATAGTCCCTAATCATTTCCACGTAAACCACATCCACGTAATTAATTGCCCACGAACTAGAATTAGCATGCTCGCTCTCAATGTAGTAGTGAGGCTAGTTTGTCGTGTTTAGAGGTTCGTAAGCCCATGAACATGAAATTCTAATTATGTGAGACGACAATTGATAGTTTCATACTTAAACCATTGCAAATCGTAGTAGCGCATGATTATCTAGTTTTAACTCTATGTTGCTCCTTGAGTAAATTCAAAATATTTTGTTGATCACAATTAGACTTAATTAAACCTTATCGAAAACTTCTATAATCAACATTTTTGGTATGTAATGTCACACTTGAACTTGATAGTTAGCTGAATGGGTCCAGTCCCTGTGGGTTCGACATTCCGGTTCTTAAAAAGGGCCACTATATTACTTGCACGACCCGTACGCTTGCGGGAGCCGTCGTCATTGATTCTATGGGGTTTTAACCCAATGCATGAAATTTCTAAATTTTCTACATGGGTATGATCTAAATGAGTTTTTATTATTGAATTATGAATCATGGTCACGTTTTATATTATTTTCCATTAAAATCATGTTTCAAGCTTTATAAATTTAAATGCTCATTTATGAGAAGTTTATGAAAGTTGAGATTTATGATAAATGTTCATGTATGATGAGATAATTGATGAAAATCATGTTTTCAAGTTACCCATGTTTATAATCATGTTTTCAAGGGAATTGAGTATTTTCAAGCATGTTAAAGTATTGGGCAATGCCCACATGTTCAAGTATGATTTATGATTTATGATATGAATTTCATGATTGATCGATTTATGACATTGGCTGATTCATGGGTCCTTCGTTCATGGCAAAACAAGTATTTAATGGGGATAAACGATGTTAATGTTTATTTGGCCATGAATCTCATGAATGATGTTTGTGATTTACTACAAGCCTAATGTGCATTTTTTTGAGAGAAGTGTCTAGCACCGAGTAGCCCGACGTTCAAAGGATGATGCTGGTGTCTCATAACTACGTGCCACCGTAGGTTCATATTGATACATTAAAATATTAATGGATTCCCTCTTTCATGATATCACATACTGCATTTCCCTTGCCTGGCAAGTTTGGGACGACTCTACCCAGTTGAGTGAGATAGTTGGGGCATATGTAAGGCTCTACCATGATGGTTTCGGTTATGATGAGTCTTCCCATTGTTCCTCATGATTTATGCACGGTTATATTCATATTATTTTTGCTCAATTTACATTTAGTGAAGCTTTTCTCCTATTATTATGATTATGACTGGTTTATAAATGTTTTGAAAACTTTGAGCCTTATGTTACATTATGATATTTTTGTCATAAGCATGTTGTCCTACTCTTATGAACTTTTATGTATTTTAATGTGTCCATTTTACTTTTCTTGCATACTCGGTACATTCCACGTACTGACCGCATATTTTATGTTGTATCATTTTATGATATAGGCTCCGATCTTCAGACCCAACACCGTCATTAGCTCGTTCTTGGAGTTAGCTCTAGTTCATTGGTGAGTCCTCATCTCTCGAGGACCAGTTGATATCAGTTATCCTTTATGTTCAGTTTTCCAGACTTGTCGGGTTAGTTGGGGGTGTTGTCCTATCAACCCATCAGATATGTTTGAGGCTTTCAGACTATTTGTAGTATCCAGCTGTCATGTATGAAGTGCGTGTCGCTTTCTATGTTATGTCATGATTATGCTTCCGCTATGTTATTATGTTGAGTATTCTGATTTATTTGATTGATTTAGATGTATGTTCATGCCATGAGTCGACTTAGAGTCTCTCGGGGATCTTTTTCCCGTGTTACGACCAAGTCTACGTTCGGGTCGTGGCACATTCGATCTTTAGTCAACTCTTGAACACAAATCACTCAAAGAATCATGGTGCTGATCATGACTCGTGGTCACCTCAAAACTCAAAATCTCAACCATGTCCAACCTCCTTTCCATGAGTCACTTAACAACTCGTGGTGCATAAAATCCTGTTTTCTCCGTTTCAACTCCCCAATCTGATTTTAGGGTTTTCATGATATTACAATATCTCCCCCTTGGGAACATTCATCTCGAATGTGGGAAAACATATTGAAAAGCAGAGAAATGCAATCTTCGTACTCAAATACTGAACATACAAGCTGAAAACTAACGGAGAGACTGACTCTGGACTGAACTACATGACTGAACTGAATTCCTGAATCACACATACATTCATTGACATGAAAGAAACTGGGGCACATGAACTGAACATGAAACTGAATAGATTACTAAGGAGGAAACTGATACCTTAAGCTAAAACTGAGCTGGAAGGGAAAAATGTGGGTATTTTGTCATCATATCTGCTTTGGATTCCCACGTAGCTCCCTCGACATGCTGGTTCCTCCACAAAACCTTGACTGGAGCTACTTCTTTGTTTCTTAGATTTAGAACCTGATGGTCAAATATTTCTATCGGGACCTCCCATACCTAAGGTTATCCCTCACACCTACACTCTCCATCGGGACAACCAAAGCTGGATCACCCAAACATTTCTTTAGAAGTGATACATGAAACACCAGATGAATTGAAGTTAATTCTGAGGCCAACTCTAACTCATATGCTACCTTACCAGCCCATTTCACAATCCAGTCCCGACCAACATAACAGGGGATGAGTTTCCCTTTATTTTCAAATCTCATCACTTCCTTCATGGGAGATACCTCGAGAAACACCCAATCATCGACTTCAAACTCAAGCTCTCTCCTCCTCACATCCGCATATGACTTTTGACGACTCTGAGCTGTTTTCAAGCTGTCCCTTATAAGATGAACTTTCTCCATAGACTCATGGACTGAATCTGGACCTATGAATGTAGCTTCACTGACCTCAAATCAACTAATAGGTGATCTACACCTTTGCCGCTAAAGAGCCTCAAATAGAGCCATCTGAATGCTAGAATGGTAGATGTTATTATATGCAAACTCAATGAGAGGCAAGTAATCATCCCAACTACCGTTGAAATCAATCACGTACGTTCTCATCATATCCTCAAGAGTCTGAATGGTCCGCTTCTCCTGACCATCCATTTGCGAGTGAAATGATGTGCTAAACTTTACCTGAGTATCAAGTCCCTTTTGAAATGACCTCCAAAACTGGGAGGTAAACTGAGTACCTCTATCTGATATGATAGACAATGGAACTTCATGCAACCGAACTAACTCCTGAATGTACAACTTAGCATAATCCTCTGCTGAATCGGTAGTTTTGATTGGTAGAAAATGAGCTGCCTTAGTTAACCTATCCACAACCACCCAAAGAGAGTCATACTGTCGATGAGTGCGAGGCAACCCTGTAATGAAGTCCATATTGATCTCCTCTCACTTCCAAATAGGAATACTAATGTCTTGAAGCACACCTCCAGGTCTTCGATGCTCAACCTTCACCTATTGATAATTCGGACACTTAGCCACAAACTCTGCTATGTCCTTCTTATTGCCACTCCACCAATAGACTTTTCGTAGGTCACTGTACATCTTGGTGGCACCTGGGTGTATAGAATATCTGGAACCATGAGCCTCGTGCAACATCCGATCTCTCAAATTATCAACACCCAAAACACACAAGTGAGCCTAATATCGAAGCACCCCATATCTCCCTTTGGAGAAGACTTCTACCTTCTAATTCTGAACGACTTCTTTCAACTTTACCAAGAGAGGATCTTCATTTTGTCTAGCTTTAACTTCAGTCGCTAAGGATGATTCTGACCCATTCTAAACAATGACACCATCATCTGTCGCGTCAACAAGACGGACTCCTAGCCGTGCAAGCCGATGTACATCTTTCACTAACTCCTTCCTATCATCATCTATATGGGACACACTCTCCATGGAAAGCCTGCTAAGAGCGTCTGCCACCACATTAGCCTTGCCCGGGTGGTCGAGAACACTCATATCATAATCCTTCAACAACTCCAACCACCTTCTTTAACGTAGATTCAAATCCTTTTGGGTAAACACGTACTGTAGGCTTTTGTGGTCCGTAAACACATCTACTTGGACCCCACATAGATAGTGTCTCCAAATCTTCAAGGAAAATACTACCGCCGCCAATTCAAGATCATGAGTCCGATAGTTCTTTTCATGGACCTTTAGCTGCCTAGAAGCATAGGCTATGACCTTAGTATGTTGCATGAGCATACAACAAAGGCCGATCCTTGAGGCGTCACAATATACTACAAACCCATCGGTACCCTCAGGTAGAGTCAAAACTGGTGCTGATGTGAGTCGAGTCTTAAACTCTTGGAAACTCTTCTCACAATCCTCTGACCATTGAAACTTCACTTTCTTCTGGGTCAATTTAGTCAACAGTTCTACAATGGACGAAAACCCTTCAACAAACCTTAGATAGTAACCAGCTAAACCCAAGAAACTCTTGATATCCGAAGGACTAACTGGTCTAGGACAATTCTTCATCGCTTCTATCTTTTGAGAGTCCACCTGTACACCCTCACTTGACACCACATGACCCAAAAAGGCCACTGAGTTCAACTAGAACTCGCATTTGCTGAATTTAGCATACAACTGGTGATCCTTCAAGGTCTGTAACACCACCCTTAAATGAGCCGCATGCTCTTCCTCACTCCGAACGTATATAAGGATGTCATCTATGAACACGATCATGAACATATCCAAGTACGGCTTGAACACCCTGTTCATGAAATCCATAAAAGCTATAGGAGCATTGGTTAGTCCAAAAGACATAACTACAAACTCATAGTGATCATATCGAATCTTGAAGGCTGTCTTCAGAATGTCATTCTCCCGAACCCTGAACTGATGGTATCCGGATCTGAGGTCTATCTTCGAAAAGCACTTAGCACTCTGAAGTTCGTCAAAAATATCATCAATCCTGGGGAGAGGATACCTGTTCTTTATTGTAACTTTGTTCAATTGTTGATAATCAATGCACATCCAAAGGGAACCATCTTTCTTGCGGACAAAGAGAATTGGTGCACCCATGGGGATTTGTTAGGTATGATGAATCCCTTGTCTAGAAGATCATTCAACTTCTCCTTCTACTCCTTTAGCTTGGTTGGAGTCATTCTGTAAGGAGGAATATATATAGGTTGCGTATCGAAAAGAAGTCAATACCAAACTCAATATCCCGCTCGGGAGGGATTCCCGGTAAATCATCTGAAAACACTTTGGGTACTCACACACTATCGGGATTGACTGGCTAGTCGGGGTTTCGAATGTAGCATCTTATCTATAACTAGATGGTATACACAACCCTTAGAAATCATCTTTCTAGCCTTAAAGTAGGAAATGAAATGACCTACAGGCACAACTGAACTACCCTTCCACTCTAGGACTGGCTCACTCGGAAATTTGAACTCTACTGCACGAGTTCTACAATTGACTGAGGCATAACATGCATATAACCAATCCATGCCGAGGATAACATCAAAATCGGACATGTCTAACTCTACTAAATCTTCTGAGGTGACTTTCTGAAGGACTGTGACAGGGCAATTTCTATATACCCGTCGAGCTATAATTGAATCACCGACTGGAGTAGAGACTGAGAAGGGTTATGATAAGATTTCGGGACTGACTTCAAAACTACTAGCAACATAGGGCATCACAAAAGATAAAGTAACCTTGGATCTAACAATGCATATACATCAAGGTGGAATACTCATGACATACCTGACTACGTCTGGGGAGACCTCCTGCTTCTTACGAGATGTTAGGGCGTAGAATCTGTTTTGATTGTAATACCTCGGGAACCCAAGGATCAGACCTGAGAGTCAAAACAGAGAAAATGTAAAACAGGTGTAACAGGAACAGAACGAGTCATTGGACGACTTGTGAGGACAGCCCACGAGTCGTCAGGTGACTCGTGGGGAGGCCAGGGGAGAGTTGGAAAGCTTGGAGGAAAAGGGTTCCCCACGGGCATGGCAATGACTCGTGGTCAGAACCCATGAGTCTTTAGGTCAAACATGGGGTAAGGGAGAAGGAAATAGAAGAGGTCAGACCAGTGTACTTGATGGAAGCTGACCACGACTCGTTGGGTCAGGTAATGAGTCGTGGTGTAGGTTGTGGGATAAATTATATGTGAAGTGATGTGGTTGAGGCAGTGAACTTGACGACTGGTGACCACGAGTCGTGGACACCCCTAATGAGTCGATATGTCAGTCGTTACGAGCCTGTAATTCCCCGGAAGTTCTTAGGAGTAGACCCGGGAAGCTAAAAGGTGAAACTGCTGTAAGTTGGGAAAAAGGTTGCAGGATGACAGGTACCACGACCCGTGGTAGGTAACCACGGGCCGTCGTTGGTGGTCGTGGGTTCAGGTGGTTAGGTACCATAGGGAAACAATGGTTGATTCGACGACCCGTGGTAAGTAACCACGAGTCTTCGTTTGTTGTCGTGGTAGGAAGTGGACTTGGAGGAAGGAAGGTACGATGGGTCATGCAACAACCCGTTGTGGGTATCCATGGTAAGGGAGCCCCAAATCTCAGTGAGAAAGGACAGATAGTAACCACGACTCGTTGAAGTGTACGATGAGCCGTGGTGAGGCTCGTTGGGTAGAAGTTTAGAAGGTTTAGGGGGAACAATCAACAACTAGTTCAATGACCCATTGGAGCATAGAACGACTTGTCCTGTTCGTCCATGGTTTGATTTCGAGATATGACTGGGACAGTGCATAGCACGGGTAGATACCACGAGTTGTGTTATCCTCCAATTACCCGTTGGTTCACTCGTTGTTTGGCTAGTGATCAGTTTTTAGCGAATTCAGTAAGGGCATTTTCGTCATTTCCTAGTCCTAAGGCTCTATACTATGTTATTTAGGGATCATTTTGAAGGGTTTTAGTAGGGGAGGACCTATTCTAAGTGCATACTCCACATGCATACAAGGTTGAAGGATTGAAGGAGGTGATTCAAGGCCAAATTCAAGGTTTCCTTTGGAATCTGATCTTGGGTAATTGAAGGGTGATAGAATTCCTCATTTCCAGGTATGTAGGATTTTAATGGGTGTCTCCCTTCCACACCCGTGCCCAATTCCTATCAATTAGTGTTAAATTATGAATAATCAATTATGGGGTTTTTGATCAATTGCATGATTTTTATATCTCTATTCATGGGTATGATTAGATTGAGTTGACGTTGATGATTTATGAAGCTTGGGCGGATTCTAACTTGTTTCTCTTATAAAATTTGTTTTTCTAAAAATTGAATCTAAAACGCCCATGGGTGAAGAGTTCATAAAAGAGGCGATTTATGGTAAATGTGTAGTGGTGATGAAGTTAATGATGAAAACCATGTTTCTAAAACTACCCATGATTTTGATATTGTTTCCTAAATGAATCGATTAGATTCTAGAATGATAGAGCTTTGGGTAATACCCACATGTTGATTAAAGTGATGATTTTCCCAACATATACTTACCACATTGTTTAAAGAGAAATTTTCCAATTTTTTCTTTTATAAATTCTAGCTTGTGGCATGTCAAGTAAATACTTCTACATGCAGCTTACCACATGATTTTGAGTAGATGCTCCCACCTATGATTGAGCTTGTGGTATGTTTAGAAATAAAGCTTATCATATTCATGAATTTATAATTGAGATGTATGGCACCATTGAGCTTTTTCGAAGGAAAATGTTGAGCTTCATTTTTATATGATGTCCAGTCTATGCATGATTTCATTAATGAGCTTTATCAATAGACAATGTTGAGCTTCGTTGCATGCGATGTTGAGTCATGCATGATTTCATTTTGAGATTCGTCAATAGAAGATGTTGAGCTTCGTTATATATGATGTAGAGCATTGCATGTTTTGGGAGAAGAGTCTAGCACTAAGCGGGCTAAGGGTCGACAACCCTATGCCCCAGAACTACGCGCCAACGTAGGTTGATTCTATTATATTTGGGACCTCCCTTCTGAGCTATCCTCGGCCTTAATGGCCCATGAGCTTGATATTGATATCATGGTAGCGTCCTCAGCCCTGGCAAGGTTTTGGACGGTTCTGCCTACTTGAGTATAATAGTCGGGACCACGTAAGCTCTATCGTGGTATGTCGATTAAGTGATGAGTCTCCCATTGACCATATGATTCAGATTTGCATATTCACTACTCATGACTATGTATGCATGCATGTTCTAAAAGTAAGATTTGACTCAATGTTCAGCTTTTTTATAAATGTTGCATCTCAGCTTTGAGTCATTCGAATTAGTTGATATTATAAAGTTATGAATTTTCACATCATGAAGGGATTATGATTTCGAAAGAATGCATATGAGTTCTCTCAGTTTTCTAAAAGCTTATGTTATGAAATGAATTGTTTGGATGATTCTACTTATTATAGCGGTTTTAGTTACCTAGCATACTTGGTACATTCTATGTACTGACTGCATACTTTATATGCTCTATCGTTTCATGATACAGGACCCGGCTCGCAGCTTTAGCCTCGATCTTAGTCAACTTATTCAAAGTTGCACCTGTTCAGAGTTGGTGAGTCCTCACTCTTTGAGGACTAGACTTTCAGTTTCAGCTTTGTGGAGCTAGTTGGGGTCTTGTCCAATCAGCTCGTCCAGATTAGAGGCTTTTCAGACTTAGTCATGTATTCAGTTTTGGATGTTTATTCTTATGTGATGTTGCTTTAGACTTCCGCTGAGATTATATTCGTGTTTTGTTCAGTTTTCGAATGAGTTAGTTTTATGCTTATGCTATGGGTTGACTTGGGGTCCCTTGTCCATTGTCTACGATCCGGGCCTCCGTTCGGGTCGTGACAGAGCCTAGGAGTCCAGGCAGGCAGTGTACTCAACGAGCAACATGATGAGTCGTCCCCCCCCGACAACAATCTGTCAGGTCGTCTGTTAGGACTAGCTGGCAGTGTTTTCCTGCAAATTCAGTAAGGGTCTTTTCGTAATTTCTATGTTCCTCAGACCTATACTACGTCGTTTAAGGCTCGTTTTACAGGGTTTTAAGAGGGGAAAACCTTTTCTAATCTAATTCATTCCATGCATGCTAACTTGAGAGTTTGAAGAGAGGATTTAGAGCAAGTTTTGAAGGTTTCCATTGGAATCTCATCTTGGGAAATTAGAAAAGTTGTAAAATCATCCCTTCCAGGTATGAAAGACTATGAGTGAGTGTTTCCTTCCTCATCCATGCCCAAATCTCTAGCTAAGTATGAGAAATTCATATGATAAATTTATGGGATTTTTACCCAATTGCATGATTCTTTAATTTCTATACATAGGTACGATTAGATTAAGTTTGTATTGATGAATTGTGAAGCTTGGGCAGATTTTAAATTGTTTTCAATAAAAATTGTGTTTTCTAAATTATGAATTAAATGCCCATGGATGAGAAGTTCATGAAAGAAGAAAATAATGATGAATGTATGATGATGATGAGAATTGATAATTAAAAACATGTTTCTAAAGCTACCCATGATTATGGTTTTATTTTCAAAATGAATTGAGTAGATCCAAGTATGATAAATATTTGGGCAAGGCCCTTATATCAAGTATGATGATGTAGTATCTCTAAAGTAAGCTTATCACATGGTTTTGGAGTAGATGCTCACATGGTTTTGGAGTAGATGCTCCCACTTGTATTTGATCTTGTGGTATGCTTTGAATTAAAGCTTCTCATATGCATGAATTCATAATTGAGATGTATGTTATTGAACTTCTTTTTCATACAATGTTGGTTTTATGCATGATTTCATTATTGAGATTTGTCAAATGACAATGTTGATGTTCGTTTGATACGATGTTGAGTTTACGCATGATATCATTGTTGAGCTTCATCAATAGACAATGTTGAGATTCGTTATATACGATGTAGAGCATTGCATGTTTTGGGAGAAGAGTCTAGTACCGAGAGGGATAAGGGTCAATCACCCTATGCCCTAGAAGTACGCACCAACGTAGGTTGATACTATTATGTTATTGGGACCTCCCTTGTGAGCTATCCTTGGCCCTAATGGCCCATGAGCTTGATATTGATATCATGGTAGAGTCCTTAGCCCTGGCAAGGTTTTGGATGGTTCCGCCACTTGAGTGTGATAGTCGGGACCACGAAGCTCTATCGCAGCATGTCAGTTAAGTGACGAGTCTCCAATTGTCTATATGATTCAGATTTGCATATTCATGACTCATGGTTACTATTTTACACATGCATGTTCTAAAAGCAAGGTTTGACTCATTGTTCAGCTTTTTTTTTTATAAATGTCATATTTTAGCTTTGAGTCATTCGAGTGAGTTATGATGTTATGAAGCTATGCATTGTCATATTATGAAAAGATTACGGTTTCAGAAGAATGCATGCATCCCTTCCTCTCATTTGGAAAGCTTATGATATGTTTTAAATAATTTACTTTACTTAAGCGGTTATACTTCCCTTGCATACTCTGCATATCTCCACGTATTGATCGCATACATTTTCTATGTCAGATTATTTCATGATACAGACCTGGCCTGAAACACTCGCTCATAGCTCAAGGTCGAGATAGCACCTACTTGGCTGGTGAGTCCTCATCCTTCGAGGAATGACTTTTTAGTTTCTTATGTATTTTCGCCTTCACATGTTTAGTTAGTTAACATCAACTCATCATCCATATTAGAGTAGCTTTTCGACTTATGTACGTGTTAGATCCATGCTTAATCGCTGTTATATCGAGATAGACTTCCGCCGAGTTATATTGATGATTTTTCCGCTTTATCTAATGGTTATATGTTTGTTATGCCATGGGTTGACTTTGGGTCCCTTGGTGTCCCTTGTCCCATGTCTACGATTCGGTCTCCATTCTAGTCATGACAAACTTAAGACGTGAGCAATAGGCACTAAGTCTCCTAAGGTGTCTAAAGCCACGTTAAGTAGACCCTTTTTCATTGTGTGTGAAGCGCGCCACACTTATAACGAAGAGGATACGAGACGTTTATGAAATGTTCTCTTTCATGACGGTGTCATGCGATGAAAGTCTTTATACTCCTTCTAATTCTTTCTATTCATGATTGCAAAATCATGGCTCGAAGAATGAACGGAAGGAGGAAATGGAGGTGGTGAAGGCCACGAGGATGGAAATGGCCAGGCATTAGCCAGCCTAACTAGTTTAGGAGCCTCGTGCACTTGAGCTAGCCGCTCATACCGAAGTTCCGGCCGCATTCCGATGCTTGCGAGGCCTTTACCACTAAGGTCAATCAGCCAGCCGTAGCGCATGTTCCCGTAAAATGGCAATGCAACGATGGCTCGAGTTAGAGACTTTTGGAGGATGAACCCCTGAGTTCTTGGGGTCCAAGATATATGAGGACCCACATGATTTCATTGATGAGATTGTAAGGATCACCTAGGTCATGGGGAGAGTGTGTTGTTGAGTGCAGAGTTGGCCTACTACCGCCAGCGGGGTTGCGCATATCTAGTTTCTTCAATGGAAGGATAGTAGGTCAGCAGAGCAGTTCCATCAATGTGAGTAGTTTTTAGGTGGCATTCCTAGATCATTTCTTCCCTGGAGATGAGGGAGCCGAAGGCACTGAGTTTATAAAACTCGCTGTGGAATGATGATGTAAAGGCAAGAGTATTCCCCGAGTTCACTAACTTATCAAAATAAGCCCCGAGTTAAAGGCCGACTGCAGGATGCGGGTGAACAGATGAGCATGGCATAGCAGGGTATTTGGACAAGGAGGATGAATTGCATTGCGCCACCAGATATGTATCAGATAGTGTTGTGCGCCCAAGAAATGGAGGCGCATTCGAGATAGAGGGAGTCACCTGAACAGTGGGCCAAGACTCTAAGATCACAAATTCTCTCAAGAGAAACCGTGGTGGACGCTAACAGATCACTCAGATCGTCACTCCTGGCATCAACGCATGAGTGTGCCATCTAGTCCTGCATATGATCGTAGAGGGAGGAGCCGCGCGAGGAGTCATAGCAAAGAGACCCGATTCTAGCATCCTGGGCTTTTGTCGCAGATGTGGCCTGGGGCACACAGATGCTAAGCCGTGTGCTTAGGTGCTTGTTTCATGGGTAGCCCATACACATGCCAGAGATTTTCCAAATAGGAGGCAGATCGTGCTGGGGGCCGAGGCCCATCTTCTAGTTCAACAACCCCTCCCCCACGCTTAACACATCACTAGGCATCTACTAGCATAGCTAGTGGTCAACACTAGAACAAACATTCTATGCTTTAGCTCTCAGAAGTGAGCAGGAGGTCTCACGAATGTGGTCACCGGCATGTTGCGAGTTTTCCATATTGATGTTTATGCTTTGCTAGATCCGGCTACCTTGTCTTTGCATACCCATATGTGGCTAGTAGCCTTGAGTCGCCCCAATGTCTTGCCGTAACCCTTCTCGCCCCCACCCGCAGGTGACCTGGCTATAGCTAGACTGCATATAGAGGTTTCCATCTCAATCCTTCATAAGGTCATCTCAAAAGACTTGATAAGAGTTATCCATGACCGATTTTGATGTTATTCTGATGGATTGGCTATTTCATGCTATGCTTTAGTTAATTATAGAACCCGAGCTTATAGAGTTCGGTGATTTTCGAGTGATTCAATCTTAGAATGGAAGTGTAGCTCAGCCAGACCGTGGTCGATTCATTTCCTACCTTAAGTCCGTAATAGTGATATTTATAAGGGCTGCATGTACCATCTAGTTAGGTTAAGAATGCTCTAGCCCGAAACCCCTACTATCCATTCGGGGCCCAATAGTATGTGAGTATCCAGAGGTCTTTCCCCGATGATTTTTCAGTGTACCTCTCGAGCGGGAGATTGATTTCTGAGATAGATCTTCTTCCCTAATACGCAACCTATATTTTTTTTTCGCCATACAAAATGGCTCCAACCAAGATAAAAAGAAAGGAAGGATCATTGAAGGACTCGGTAGATAAGGGCTTTATTAGACCGAGTAAGTCTCCCTGGGGTGCTCCAAAGGTTATTTGTCCCAAGAAGGATGGTTCCCTCCTAATGTGCACGATTATTCGTGAGTTAAACAAGGTCACCATCAAGAATGTATCCTTTTGCCTGTAATCGATGACGGTTTTACTAGCTTCGTGGTGCCAATTGTTTCTCTAAGATTGATCTCTGATCCGGTATCACTAGCTCATGTTTGGGAGGTGACATCCCAAAACCACCTTCGTGACTCCTAGATATCACTACGAATTTGTTGTTATGTATTTGACCAACCAATGCCCGCCTTTATGGATCTAATGAATATGGTGTTCCAAAGCATATTTGGACATGTTCGTGATTGTGTCTAGCTTGATGACATCCTTATATACTCTGAGCGCAGGAGGAGCATGCCGCTCACTTGAAAGTAGTGCTTTAATTCCTCGGCGATAGTCAATTATATGCAAAGTTCAAAGAACTATGACTTTTAAGGAGTCCAGGCTATCCTTGGGCCCTAGTGGCCCATGAGCTTGATATCGATAACATGGTAGCATCTTTAGCCCCACAGGTTTTGACCACTCTACCCACTTGAGTGTGATAGTTTGACCACGAAGCACTATCGTGGCATGTCTGCTAAGGACGAGTCTCCCATTGTCTATAAGATTCAGATTGCATATCACACTTCATGATTACTATTTTGCACACGCATGTTCTAAAATCAAGGCTCACTCAATGTTCAAATTTTTTTATAAATGTCTTATATCAGCCTTGAGTCATTCGAGTGAGTTATGATGTTATGAAGCTATGCATTGTCATATTATGAAAGATTACGGCTCGTAAGAATGCATGCATCCCTTCCTCTCGCATTTGAAAGCTTATTATATGTTATGAAATGTTTTAAGTGATTTACTTTACTTAAGCGATTTAATTTAGCTTGCATACTCTGCATATTCCAAGTGCTGACTGCATACTTCTATGCCGTATCATTTCATGACAGACTCAGCCCTGTGCTCACTTCGCCATAGCTCTGTCGCAGATAGCACCTACTTGGCCGGTGAGTCCTCATCCTTCGAGAGCTAGACTTTAGTTTCCTTATGTATTTTCGCCTTCAATATTGTTTAGTTAGTTGGGGTCTTGGTCCCATCAACTCATCCATATTAGAGTTTTTCGTACTTATGTACGTGTTAGATTCGATAAGCTTAATCAGCTTGTTATATTGAGATAGACTTCCGCTGAGTTATATTGATGATTTCTTCGGGCTTTATCTAATGAGTTATATGTTTGCTTATGCCATGGGTTGACTCTCGGTCCCTTGGTGTCCCTTGTCCCATGTCTACGATTCTAGCCCATTCGGGTCATGACAAACTTAGTACTAGCAACAGGTATGAAGTCTCCTAAGGTGTCTAAAGCCACGCACAAGAATGTGTGTGAAGCGCCACTTATAACGAAGAGGATACGAGACGTTTATGAAATGTTCTCTTTCATGATCTATGTCATGCGATGAAAAAGTCTTTATACCCTTCTAATTCTTTCTATTCATGATTGCAAAATCATGGCTCTCTAAGAATGAACTAAGGAGGAATGGAGGTGGTGGAAGGCCACGAGGATGGAAATGGTTAAGGGCATGGCTGTCCCAACTAGTTTAGAGCCTGTGCACTTCGAGCTAGCCGCTCTGTCGAAGCCCGGCCGCTATTCGATGCTGCGAGGCCTTACCTACTCAGTCAATCGCATGCCATATAGCGCAGGGGTTCAGTGAAATGGCAATGCAACGATGGCTCGAGTTAGAGGACTTCGAGGATGAACCTCCTGAGTTCACGGGTCCAAGATGGCATGAGGACCCACATGATTTCGTTGATGAGATTGTAAGGATCACCCAAGTCATGGGGGTGAGAAAAGGAGTGCGCAGAGTTGGCCTCCTGCCGCTGAAGGGAGTTGCGCATATCTAGTTTCGCCAATGGGAAGGGATAGTAGGGTCAGCAGGAGTGCTCGATCACGTGGGAGTAGTTTTAGGTGGCATTCAGACTGGGCTTCTTCCCTTGGGAGATGAGGGAGCTGAAGGCAACAGTTTATAAACTCGAAGGTGGAAGGATGACAAAAGAGTATTCCCTTGAGTTCACTCTCTCTATCTAAGTATGCCCCGAGTTAGTGGCCGACTTATGATGCGTGAGCGTATTTGTGCATGGCATAGCAGTATTTGGACAAGGAGTGACGAATTGTACAAGCTTCACCAGATGTACTTCCTCGTATAGTGTTGTGCGCCTGTGCCAGAGGGAGGCGGCACATCTGAGATAGAGGGAGTCAAGAGGCCAGACCGAAGATCACAAATTCTCGTAGAGGTCCCAAGGGTGGACACTAACAATGTACTACTCGTAGATCATCAGCCCTAGCATCTCCAACATTGAGTGTTCCATCTAGTCCTGTGGAGCATTATCGTAGAGGAGAGCGTCAAAGCGAGGAGTCATAGCAAGAGACCCGCCGATTCTAGCATCCCACCTTGTCGCAGATGTGGCCTGGGGCAAGACAGGATGTTGCTTGGCAGTGTTTAGGTGTTTGTTTCTGTGTGGGAAGTCCGTACACATGCTTTGAGATTTTCCTGGGCCAGGAGTGTGATCGTGTTGGGGGCCCAGGCCCATCTTCTAGTTCAACAACCCTCCCCCTACGCCGGCACATCACGGCACTACTAGCATAGCTAGTGGTCAACATTAGAACATTCTATGCTTTAGCTTTTCAAGGAGCAGTGGAGGCTCCCCAATGCACGTGGTCACCGGTATGCTGCGAAAGATTTTCCATATTGATGTTTATGCTTTGCTAGATCCTGGGCATTTTGTCTTTGTGATACCATATGTGGCTAGTAGCTTTGAGTCATCTCAATGTCTTGTCGTAACCCTTCGGCTTCCACTCCAAAAGAGGTGACTCATATAGCTAGATCAGTATATGAGGTTTCCCATCTCACCCTTCATAAGGTCACCTCAGCCAGACTTGATAGAGTTACTCATGACCGATTTTGATGTTATTCTCGTGATGGGATTGGCTATTTCCATGCTATGCTTTAGTTAATTATAGAACCCGAGCCATAGAGTTCAGATTTTTGTGTGAACTAGTCTTAATGGAAGGGTAGTTCGGCTCATGCCTGTGTGGTCGATTCATTTCCTACCTTAAGTCCAAAGATGATTTATAAGGGTTGCATGTACCATCTAGTTAGGGTTAAGAATGCCGAGTCCGAAACCCCTACTATCCAAATGGGCCCACAGCATGCGAGTATCCAGAGGTCTTTCCCCGATGATTTTTCAGTGTCCTCTCCGAATGAGATGATTTGCATGATCTTCTTCCCGACACGCAACCTATATTTTTTTTCGCTATACAAAATGGCTTCAGCCAAGCTAAAAGAGTGAAGGATCGCTGAAGGACCGTAGATAAGGCTTTATTAGACCGAAAGTCTCCCATGGGGTGCTCCAAAGGTTATTTGTCCTAAGAAGGGATGGTTCGCCGATGTGCATTGATTATTTGAGAGTTAAACAAGGTCACCATCAAGAATGTGTATCTTTGCCCAATCGATGATTTGTTTTACTAGTCAGGTGCCAAGTGTTTGTCTAAGATTGATCTCGCATCCTGTATCACTAGCTCAAGGTTTGGGAGGTGGGACATCCCGAAACCACCTAGACTCGCATGGCCACTAATAATTTGTTGTTATGTATTTTGGACTAACCAATGCCCCCGCAGTCTTTATGGATCTAATGAATATGGTGTTCAAAGCATATTTGGACATGTTCGTGATTGTGTTCATTGATGACATCCATATATACTCTGAGCGAGGAGTGAGCATGCCGCTCACTTGAAAGAAAGTGACTCATAGTTAACAAGGCAAAGTTCAAGAATTCATGACTTTTGGTTGGAGTCCGTGGGCTATCCTTGGCCCTAGTGGCCCATGAGCTTGATATCGATAACATGGTAGCATCCTTAGCCCCGACAAGTTTTGGACGACTCTACCCACTTGGAGTGTGATAGCTGGGATCACAAGCTCTATTGTGGCATGTCGGTTAAGTGATGAGTCTCACATCTATAGATTCGCATTTGCATATTCATGACTCATGGTTACTATTTTGCATATGTATGTTCTAAATGCAAGGTTTGACTCATTGTTCGCCTTTTTTATAAATGTCTTATATCAGCTTTGAGTCATTCGAGTGGAGTTATGATGTTATGAAGCTATGAATTGTCATATTATGAAAAGATTATTGGCTTCAAGAATGGTAATCTTCTCTGGATTGTTTATTATATGTTATGAAATGTTTTAAATGTTTTACTTTACTTAAGCGGTTATACTTTACCCTGCATCGGTACATTCCACGTATTGATCGTATACTTTCTATGCCGACTGCTTCATGATACTGTGACCTGGGCCTCCTGTGCTCACTCCCGCTCATAGCCTATTGTCGAGATAGCACCTACTTGGCCGGTGAGTCCTCATCTCGAGAGCTGCATTTTAGCTTTCTTATGTATTTTCGCTTCAATATTGTTTAGTTAGTTGGGGTCTTGTCCATCAACTCATCCATATTATAGGCTTTTCAAACTTATGTACGTGTTAGCTTCGGATTCTTAACTGGGCTATTATATTGAGATAGATTTCCGCCGAGTTGGTATTGATGATTTCTTCGCCATCGAATGAGTTATATGTATGCTTATGCCATGGGTTGACTTTGGGATCTCCTAGGTCCCTTGTCCCATGTCTATGATCCAGCCTCCGTCGGCCGTGACATTGACGCTAGCTACTTGATCGGCTAAGATGCCCTTCATGTAGTTTTCAGACCGACTCACGGTTCCTGGTCATATCTCGAAGTACACTGTGAGTGATGGTCTCTACTGCCTACTACCCTCGACCTCTGTGAGCATGATGCCTGGGCCCCTCTCGATCGCGCTCGGATATGGACGACACTTCATAGCCGAAGGAACTAGGGTCAAGATTCTGTGGGACTCACGACGTATGCCTGGTAGGTCTCGCCGGGGAGAATCTGGCTATCAATCTTGGAACTTGGCCTCTCTCTCCCGCTCACTCACCGCACCGCCTCCATCTAATGAGCATACAGACTATCCGAGGCAAATTCAATGTCCTAAAGCATATCGCGGTCCGCGGCCCTCGACCAAGAGTATTCTATTCCATGCATGAACCGACTCACGGCTCTCGATCTCGGCACCATCTCAGTGCATACTTGGATAAGTGAGTGAACTCCAAGGCATACTCCCGAATCAAGTATTTTCCTTGCTTTAGGTTCACAAACTTGGATGCTTTGACTTCACCATTCACAAATAAGAACTGGATTCCGTAATGTGGTACGAAATTCATCCTAAACCCAAACAGGCCTCGTCTAACGTTTACTATCCTTCCATTGCTTAATCCGTATGTGCGCAACCCTTTCAACCGATACGAGGATAAATCCGCGCACTCTTCCCAATCACCATGATGTGGGTGATCTTCTAACTTCCTCAATAAACCTATAGTGATCCTCATTCACTTTTTATCCAAGCAAACTCCGAGGGTTCATACTAGAAAATCTCGACTCGTCGCATTCCTGCATTCTCCCGAGGGACATATGCTACCGCTGTTGATTGACTCAGGCAATAAGGGGCCTCAAGCAAGATCCAATGGCCGCCGTGAACTAAATGCGTGGGCACCGACGCGGGCAGACGCTTCCCTGCGGGCCGGGTGGAGGCATGTCGCTGCATGCCCCGCCTTGGGGGTAAGGATCGGGCACCCGGTGCCCCAGAGACTCGGACGACTAATCGTGAGCCTAGGCACATTTGGAGCTCGGCTAGCTCTATTTCGATTTCCGAAACAATGGGCTATATAACGGCCAGAAACACAGCCTTTCGCCGATCGGGGGCCTATAGCCACCGTATAACAAATGGTAACTTAAACATTCTCATAACAAGGAACGTGGCCCGACAAGGCCACCATGTCAGCCTAGTCATCCAAACTCAACATAGAGAATAATAAATAACTACGTGACTCATGGCACCACCAATAACACAAACTATGTACCCACACTAACATAAACAAGAATACTAAACAATCAATACAATGCACGGCTCACGACCGGCTCAATCGACCAGGGAGATAGATATATACAATGCAAGTAAGTCATGAATACCGATAGGAAATGATCAGACAGGCCCCGACCTACCCATACTGCATACAAAAGAAAATGAACTACACTCAATATCAAGCTCCTGATGACAGGAGGTGAGCGAGTCTATAGCCGGGCCGGAATCACGAGGGATCGCTCCTGCCTATGTACTGGCAGTGGTACGCGCTCACGGGGCGTCGCACCACTGTACCGAGTATGCAAATCAACCGAATATAATCAATACAACTGAATACAAATATAATCATAAATTCAGCAATTCTACATAGCAGAGATAATCGAATCTCGAAGAACCGATATGAATCGAATCAGACTTTCGTGCCGTGATAGGGCAGAGCGTACCAGACGCGCGTCATTGCCTATTAACTAGTATAGCACAACAGATATACATATAGCAAACAATAGCCACACTAACTTAAGCCGTATGGCGCCAAGCAAGCAAACAGTCTATATACCTTACCCGCCTAAAACCACCCAAAATAAGTCACTCCACTCATCCGCTATAGGAGCACCTCTCGCGCCTCGTCTCGCCGGCCATAGCCTCCGATATAAATAACTGCCTATGTCCTGAGTGACTCTATACTATATCTCGTAATCGAATTCGAATTGCTCCTCTCGGGCGCTTTGCGCACAATGTAGCTATTCTGCATCACGCCGGGACGCCCGATATGGGGAAAGCTTCATTCCATCTTCGGTCCAAACTGGGACGGCTATGCCACTCGAGTGACGTGAAACCCACCCGCTCAAAGGTGACACGACACTAACTCCAGGGGCAGCCAGGACGCCAAAAGGGTGCCTCACGACACAAACGTCTCAACAAACAATAGGCACATAAATAGCAAACATGTTTAATCGAAAAGTACCATTCGAAATCTCATTTCTTATTCTCATCTCTTCGTATTATACCGATTTCATCGTTTATACTGAATGTGTGATCTTTTATCTAACTGCAAGGCTAATCTGTAGCCAAGATACTATCTCATTCTTACACCAGAGCCAAGATATCATCTGCTCCGAATGGCTAATCTGTGAGCCGTGATACTAGCATGCTTCATTCGATTTTACTTACTAACTTGTATTCAATATTCAAGTCATATTATTCTTAAAACATGCTTGCTAATCACATACCGGCTATACCGAGTCCGGAATGCTAACCTCGCCATTTGGCGCATGCTTTACTATCTTTCTGACCGAGTACGATATAACAACGCAAACTAGACTTACTGAACTTGCTCAATACTCAATATTCAACCTGTGGAGTTCTATTACTGCAGTCTACTATGATATACAAGGCTAAAGCTACTAACTTGCCGAAGAAACCGACTTTACATACCTAACCTCGAGTTGTCCGACTAATCTGGACGAAGCTCACAAGCATCTGTGCTATTTCTCCTAACCGCATTCACATATATGTCAACTTAGGTCTAAATACACCAATATTCCGTAAGAAACGTCACTTTAGATAGATTTATGCTCCCCAACTTAGGCTTATCGAAAGACGGTCAAAAACTTGGTATTTCTCGAAAGTCCAGAAGGGAGAAGTATTCACTTTAAGGCTAGGAGCACATTGACACTAATTTGAGCAATTCCACTTACCTTAGCTCGGTAGCTCGCCGATTTGGGCTTACCTGCCGAATTTTGTGAAACTAAATCCGTAGGAATGCTCCGCCGTTAAATACCTCGCATTCAGGTTAATTTTGGATTTGGACTATGTTTGATACATTGCACGAGCGATAATTTATAACCTTTGTAATCTCTCTCGTTCTCACGCTCGAAATTATTATAAATACGAATTTAAAACTGAAGTGGGGCTTATATACTTGTTCCTCGACAAGGCCAACGTGTCACGGAGCACAACGCGGAGGCCCCACTCCGTGACACGTCGCTATCGCGGAGGGGCTCGCCCTGCTCCTTCCGCATGTATGGTTCGACAGTTTCTCTGTCCGCCTTTCTCATTTTCTAGCAATACGTATGGCTTTCAAATACTTTAACCAACACGCGAATAGGCCATCTATGTGTCTGGAATTTTACTGGTGTAAAACACATGCCGGTGCCCATTTTTATTACCACTCAAGACTATCTCCATTACCGTTTCTTCTTCTATTAACTTGGCGAGGAGGCGTGATTCGCAAAACACGTTTAGCAATTTGTTAGAAGGATGTAGAGACATTTCATAGCATGAAATAGATCATGAACGAAGGGAACTTTTCCTAAACATCTCGTAGCCTCGAAGCAAGTGTAGCGCGCTTCACCCATGAAAAAGACTCCACTTAACGCGGCTTTCGTACACCCTATGACACTTCAAAACCTAATGCCTGATACCAAGTTGTCACAACCCGAACATAAGCCTGCATCAAGACATGGGACAAAGAACCCGAGAGGCCGCAAGTCGATCCATGACATGGAATATAACATCCAACTCAATCATAATAAAAACAAGATCAATATACTAATATAGCAGGTCCATAATCTCATAACATCAAAATACATAAATTACAAAAACCGAAGCCGATTACATGCTATGTCCGGGTGCCTCTACTACCGATGAGTTGGATGGAACAAAACCCCAACTAACTCACTAAAGTCCGAAACCGAAATTACTAGATACAAATGAAAGGAAGGGCTCCTCTAAAGATGAGGACTACCAACTCGCTGATAAGTACTAAAGTCAGCAGGGCCCGGCTACGCACGAACCGAGCCCGAATATCCGAGCTCAGACATGAAACAATACAAACATAGAGTATGCAACAAGACATGGAATGTGCATCTGAGTATATAAGGTAAGTAAAACCACTAAGTAAGTAAAATCATGAATCATGCATATCCTAAAACATAATCAAGATAAGATTCTGAGAGTAGGACTTGTATGCTATTTTCTAAAATCATGATCTAAATATAAATCAATATCGTAAATCAATCGAATGACCCAAAGCTGAAAAAATGATTATCATAAGTAAAACAGAACATTGGTTCAAACTTATTGAACATAATATCATGACTGGCGAACATGGCTAACCGAAATCATGAGGAAAATGGGAGACTCTGGCCATATAACGACATTACCACGATAGAGCTTACATGGTCCCGACTATCACACTCAAGTGAGCGTAATCCGTCCAAAGTTTTGTCGTGGCTAAGGGACGCTACCATGATATCGATATCAAGCTGGAAAGCCCTTTGGGGGCAAGGGAAGCTCACAAGGGAGATCCCGAATAATTTGAATATGTTCTTACGTTGGTATCGTAGCTCTAAGGCATAGGGTTGATTGACCCTAGCCTACTTCTAAGTGGCTAGACACTACTCCCAAAAAACATGCATATGCTCTCCATTTTTCAACAAAGCTGAATAATCGCCTAGTGACGGTCACCATAACATACATACATAAATATGAAATCATAACATAAGGAGCCTTGGATCAACCATACCACAAGTTAAAAATAGTATGGGAGTCTAGACTCCAAAATCCATGTGGTAAGCTAATAACATGAAATTTAGAAAATCTATGAAACATAGTCTTATTCAGTGTCCCAATACTTAAACATGCTTGACATAGACTCGATCTTTTGAAAACATGATCATAGATATAAGTAATTCAAATATTTTCTTCATATACATCTCTATCATGCTTGAATTATATATTTCATGTATATCATGGATAGCATCATAGTTTGTAAAACTTGAAAACATAATTTATAATTGAAAACTTTTTAAAAATTTAAATTGAAATATTAGAAGAATAGTTAAATAACTATTTTGTCTACTGTGAATTCTATTTTTAAAAGTTTTGAAATTTTAGAATTTTATGAATTGAGAGGGATTGGGCATGGGTGTGGACAATTGCACCACCATAACCCTACATACTCCGTAGAAATATGATTTCACAATTTCCTTGATTTCAATGGAAATTTGGGGAAGAACTTGAGGAATTTAGGTTGATCACCCTTAGGAGCTGTGGATTGCATGCATGGAAGTGAGTTTAGAATGAACTTACCCTCTTAAAACATTTTAATCTTAAAATAACGTAGTTTAGGTCTTAGAACTCAGAATTACGAAAAATCTAATAAATTGGCTGTGGAAAACACACCGCCACCCCTACGAGGACTCGGACGGCTCGCCGTCAAAGGACCATGACTCGCGGTTCACCTTCCCGCTGCTTAATCGGAATTTCATATTCACTGTTACTACTTAGGGACCCATGACTCATCGTGTGCCCACGACTACGTAAGATTGGTTGTACAGGGTGCACTGAAAAGATTCGACTTAGTCAACTTGACCACTAATCACTCAAAAAATCGCGGGCACTCACTACCACTCGCGGTCTCACCCTTGGTCACCTCAAACTTAAAATTCAACCATGTCTCAACCTCCTTCCTGATCAGACATGCACCTAACGGGTCACCGGACGACTCGTCCTTTGACTCGTGTAGAAAATCTTGTTTTCTCCATTTCAACTCCCAATATGATTTTAGATTTTCGGGTATTACATATAGATTTACATGAGGAGCAACAATAAATTATCATAAAATTTATAAATTAAATATTTAGAGATTATGAAATGAAAGGTTCGTGAGTTATTGAGATTATTAAAGATATAAATTTTGAAAATAAAGAGGTATGAGTTAAGGAAAATAAAATTTGCATCAAATATTTTAAGAGAAAAAGGTTAAAAATTGAGAATAAAGACAAATACAAATTCTAGCGTATGAGAGGTGCCACTGCTACTTTTCTATTGCCTAATTTATAATATATATAGATTCTATATAGACACTCAAAACTAAGCACTGTTTCAATTGAACTCCTCAACCTTAATAAAGTATTTCAATTAGACATTTTCAGCGTTCAAATTTGACACTAAATTCAAGCGTTGTTTCAATTAGACAACGTGGTTCAAAGTGTCTAGTTGAAATATTTTATACATTTTATTAGGAGTTGGAGTGCTCAATGAAATAGATGCTAGTTTAAGTGTCTATATATAATATTCAATAAAATTTAAGGTGCTGGTTATATATTAAGCCTTAAAGAAAAGTGTTGACATATAAACAAAAAAAAAGAATCATATTTGCCCTCTACTATTGAAAAGATTAATATTACTCATTGTTATATTACTGTCTATATATATATATTTAGTGTTATATTATTGATTTGTATATGCCATTAAACTATAGAAGTGACTCAAATTTTCCTTCCTCCGTTTACTATCCATTTCAAATAAAATGGCTTTGCCAAATCACCAAATCAACCTTTTCTTCATCACTATCCAAATTTACTAACACCTTCACCATATAATGCTTATCACCATCAAAATAAATCATTTTCCTTAAACATTATTATGATATTTACTTTATTATATTTTCAACAATCAAATATTATTAAGTATTTGATGCTACTTTACATATAACTTTACACAACTATGTGTCATTAGCAGTAATTAGATGGCCTCTTCTTAGCGCTATTCCATGTAAAGAATAGCAAAAGAAAATATAAATCGAGGAGACCTTCTGCTAGCTCAAGATCATTAATTAGAATCTCCAAGATTCAAATAAAGAAGAGGAAGTTTATAAAAGGAGAAAAAAGATTTTGACAAGAGAACTTGATTATGAAAGAAGACTTTTGAATTGTTTTTGGGTTTGGGGATGTTGTTGTGTTGATTACAAATGATAAAGGTCCCCACTATTTATACTTGTGTGGATGATTCTAGAAACAAGATCTAGACTATTCTATTATTCTGTAAATATCTCCTCTAAGTATCTAGACTCTTTTCAAGTATAAATATCAAAGAGACTATACTATAAATTTCAAGATTATCTAGATATTTCTCAAGATGATTGTCTAAGATATTACACTAGACCATTCTAAAAGTTTTACTAGAAAAATTCATGATATTCCAAAAAATCAACTTTAATTTTTCACACTTTTCCCTTTAAAGTGATTTTTCGAATAAATTCCAAATTCGTTGTTACACCCTAAAAATTTTAATGATTATTTGATATTTGTATGTCATATTAAGGGAAGTAAGGGTTGTAAGGCTGCCGTAGGTGAGGAGGGAAATATGAACGGAAGGAAAATGAAGAGTATGTGAAATTCACAAGTAAGGATTAACTCTAAACTATCATATTCCAAATTTATAACAAGTTAAAAGTCCTACGACCTATCAAATTAAAGGTATTTTTATCTATTTTTCAGAATATCAAACCTCTCATAAAAGGAAGTTCAGAGTAAAAAGTTATGGGTATTTTAATGAGGTCTCAAGTAAGGCGTGCTGGGACGCAAGTACCGCCTCCACCGCGCTACCCCTATTTATGTAAGTTGTTTGATGCCCAAATCATATCATCCCTATCCAACTTCAAGCTGCCTACTTAGGGACACTTCTCTCGTATTATTTAGCCAAAATCAAGATAAATAAATGCAAATCATCAACCTAAATCCAATCAAAACACAAAGCCAAGTTGAAGGAGGTCATTTGCAAGTTGTGTGTAAACAGGTTTGTGGTTGTTTTTGCTGCATTTTGGCAATGTTTGTGGTGTTTCTTGCTGCATTTTTGGAGTAGTACTAAGATTTATATATACTTCCTCTTAGTAGGGATTGGCTACAAGGAAGAAGGTAAGGATTCTACCTTAAATCCTGTCAAAATCCTAGCTAAAAGCTAGAAATTGGAAGACTAGGCCGTTCTTTTATGCTTTTTGTCAAGTTGTTTGCCATGTTTTAGATAGTGAAGTTGATATTCTTGAAGAAATATTAATATCTCCAGATACTCATCTCTTAGTAGGAGTTGAAGGCAATAAAAAGGGTAAGCATTGCTAGCTATTAAACTTGCAAGAATTCCTTGGCTAAAACTAGAAGTTGAAGTTGATTTTGTGTCTCATTTTTGGTGTATTACTGGGTGAAGCTTATGCCCCTTTTGGAGGTTAGTACAGTTGTGGTTTATGGAAATATTCCTTTTATTGTGGGGATTATCACAAGAAAAAGTTACGCAAGTTCTCCTTTTCATTTTCTTAAAGTTATGGAAACAAGCCAATAAAGTGTTGAAATATTGCCTTGTTTGGTTGTGTTGTGACTGCCATCCATGTGATGTTTTAGCTGGATAACTTGGAATAAATAGCTTTATATTATATTTATAATCTCAAGGAATTGAGGAGGGCCGAACATTTGTTGTTGGAGAAAAATCGAATTAAAGAAACTCATCTAACAAGGTATGTAAGGCACCCGTTATCTTTTGTTTTCAAGCATGTTTTCATGCCATTGATAAGTCTTGCATTCCTATGTATATAAGTTTATGTTGGCAGCATATTATGATTCTGTCCAAGTGTTGAAGTTTCTCCCCACTAGGACTTAATTGTAAAAGGGCCGGTTGTGAAGGTAAAGCAAAAGGTCTAATTTATATGCATGTTGTCGTATTATTGTGGTCGTAGCTATAGATTGAGTCTAGAGACCTCTCAACGCAAGGCATTATAAGATTGTCCTTTACTCTATGTTATATATATATGGTGTAAAATATGTTAAATGCTGGCTGCTAAGTGAAATTAGTAAAAATCTAAAGATTTATTGGACAAGGCGAACTAACTTAACGCTAGAAAACGGTTAAGTTGAACAAGAAAAACAGGGTAAATTCTAAATGGAATTGCCTTAAGGATAGTTTTCCACCCTCTTATACATATTTTAAGATACATAAGATCATATGACTTTTGATTTTCCTTCCTTAAGCCAACCGACATTAGTTAATGAGCCAACCAACCTATGTTAAACTTGAAAATAGAACTCAATGTGTTATCTATAGATATATATATGGAATCATCTTTAAGTGGTAGGTTATACATAGTTTCTTAATGTTAATAGGTTATATAGAAAATAAGAATGTATGTATGTATGTATGTATGTATGTATGTATGTATGTATGTATGTGTGTGTGCATGACACACAACACACACACACACACACACATATATGTATGTGCATGTACACACACACACACCATGTTTAAGTTCAAATTACACGCTAAGGCGCCGAAATGTCTTTAGAATGTCGCTATAAGTTTATTAGACCTCTTGTGCTATCCGACCTCCTTAGAATTATTCAAGACTTTGAGGCACAATAATATATGTTCTTGAAATTTGTTTATGTGTATGGAAGCTAATCCAAGTGTTAAGGTTGAGACACTAATAATGTAAGGAAAGATAAAGTAACACCAGCCCTTTTTAAGGTAATAAGTAAGTCACGTATTCTTTGTTTGTAATTGATTTCAATGGCTTCTCAATGATGTTTAGTATAATTAAGATATGACATAAGGGGTAAAAGTTATTAACCAATAATTAGGTAAGTACGTATAAAGTTTAATGAAATAGTTAACATGGAAGTAAAGGTTCGAGGGTAGGACAACAAATTGTAATTATAAAGGAAGTTAAGCTTAGTAAGATAACCAGAGCTAAAAGATGTTAGCATAAGATAGTAAGATTTATAACGCGAACTGGGCTTAAGTAAAATAAATGGCCAGCACGATAGATCCTATGTTCTCGAGACATCTAGTAAAGAAGTTATGAATAAAGCTATCTAAGTACATTGTGTGGTAAGATGATTTAATGAAATACTAAATGACTACTTCTACGTGTTAGTTAGAATTGCACGTCTTAGCAGTTAATCCAAAAACTTCTAAGCTTCTTATAATAATGTTAAATTTTCTTAAGCTCCTCAGTTAATTGCCAAGGTTGTGTAGGTTATTTTAAAGTTGTCCAAACTTTACTACTGTAATTTTCATATGCTCATGAGGTATTCCTTAAAGGATTTATGAATTTTCAAATTATAGAACTCTAGGTCTCAAATCTTTAAGCTATGTTTTCATGTTCATAAATTATGTTGAAAGGTGTGATGCTAATGTAAGAGTTTCAAGTAATCATATTTCGAGAACCTTTATAACGACTAAATACAAGTATTTGAATTTGCAAAAAGTCTAAGAACTCAAGTCTTTATAAGTCTCTTTAGAGAGAAGTCTTAATGTATTCAATTCTCATGTTGTAGTAATACAATTGGAAGCTCTGTTTTTGTTGAGTTACTTGAGTTTCTTAAGTTAAGTAAAGAGTCCTTAGTGTATATATGTTTCTACGCTAAATAAGTATAATACAAGTTTGCTAATGATTAGTTAAGTTAACAACTCCGATCAAATACTTTAAGTGCTGAGTCCTAGCTATATACGCAATCCTTAGCCTCTCGATATGGCTAGTTATATATCGATCTAAAGGCTCTTCTGGCTTAAGTTAGTATCCAGCTATTCCAAGGTTAACCAAGGAGGGTTATTAGCGAGTCACTAGGTCAAAGCCGTGCCAGAGTACTATTACATCATCAAGCATTCACTGCATTATGTTTGTCATGAACCAAACGGAGGCCCGAATTGCGACACTGGACAAGGAGCCTCGAGGGACTCTGTCAACCCATGGCATAAACATTACATCTAACTCAATTAAGAACTGAATAACCATTAATACATTCATAGAGGAAGTCTAACTGAATATAACATCAATATAAATTCAAGTTGAATACATACATATGTCTCAATAGCCTCTAAACATGACAAGTTGGATGGGACAAGACCTCAACTAACTAAACAAGCTGAAAACTGAAATACATAAAGAAAAGATAGATAGTCTGTCTCGAAAGAGAGGACTCACTAATAAGCAAAGCTAACTCCGATAAGCTATCTAAGAGCTGGCCTAACTCGAGAGCGAGTCCTCGTGTCATGAAATGATACAACATAGAAAGTATATAGTCAAGATGTGGAATGTACCGAGTTTGTAAGGTAAGTAAAACCAAAGTAAGAAAAATCCTTTAAACACAATGCGATAATTAAACATAAACATCAAGAACTGAGAGTAGGGTTTGCATGCATCTCTTATGAAATTATGATCTTTTCATAACATGACAATACATAGCTTTATAACATCAAATTGACTTGAATGACTCAAAGCTGAAATATAACATTTATAGAAAAGCTAAACATTGAGTCAAACCTTACTAAGAACTCGTATGAGTATATAATAGCCACGAGTAATGGAATATGCATATCCAACTATATGAACAATGGGAGACTCAAGGCTACTTAACCGACATACCACGATAGAGCTTACGTGGTCCTACTATCGGGCACTCTCAAGTGCAGAGCTGCCCAAGGTTCAGGGCCAAGGATGCTACCATTATATCGATATCAAGTCAAGAACCATTCTAGCAAGGGAAACTCACAAGGGAGGTCCCAAGTCATATAACAGTATCAACCTACATTGGCGCGTAGTTCTGGGGGCATAGGATGATCGACCCTTAGCCCACTCTGGTATAGACTCTTGTCCCAAAACATGAAATGCTCTATATCGATATAACGAAGCTCAACATTGTCTATTGACGAAGCTCGCAATCAAATACATCTCAAATACGAAATCATGCATATGAGAAGCTTTAGATCCAAATATACCACAAAGCCGAAAACATACTTGGGAACCTCGCTCCAAAACCATGTGGTAAGCTATGCACAGGGAAGGCTCAACTCAAAATATACCACGAGCTAGAATATAAAATTTGGGAGTCTTCGCCCAAAATAATGTGGTAAGCTTAGTTTCGAGAAAATCATCATTTAAACTTAACATGTGGCCTTGCCCAAAGCTTTATCATATTTAGAAGTACTCAATTCTCATTGAAAATGTAACTATAAACATGGGTATCTTCAAATCATGCTTTTCATCATAATATATCATCATTATCACATATGCTTCACAAATCTCATTTTTCATGATCATATCACCAATGGTTTCAAAGACCATAGGCATAATTAGACATAATTTAATTGAAATCTTTAGAAAATTAGCCCATGCTTCACAATTCGATAATAAAATCATAATCAATTCATACCCATGTAAAGAAATTGAAGATTCATGCATTTGGTAAAAAACTCCATAACTTGATCATAGGAAATTCTCATTTAGATATAAATTGGGCATGGGTGTGGAAGGAAGCACCTACTCATAACCCTACATACCGGAAGGATCGATTATACCACTCTCCGATTTGCTAAGAAGGATTTGAATGGAAACCTTGGAAGACTTGCTCTAGATCACCTCCTCAATCTCTCAAGTTTGCATGCATGGAACGAAATAATTTAGAATAGGTTTTCCTACTTAAAACCTACTAAAACGAAAGCCTTAAATAACATAGCATAGCTTTAGAACTTAGGAATTACAAAAAGACCCTTACTAAATTCGTAGGAAATTATTTCTAGGTGGTCCTAACTGACGACTCGACAACTGGCCACCGGGGAAAACGATTCAAGTTACAATGTCTCTGGGCTGGGCAACCGCCTGCCTCGATCTCCGGGCTCACCCAATATAACGACTCGCGGTCACCACCCCGGGACACTATTCTTCTTTCTCTCTTTCCTTCTCCCCCACCCCACCGCCGACCTAACGACTCAGTGGGTCCACTCATGAGTCGCTTGCCACGCCCGTAGGGACCCTTTTCTTGGCTAACTTCCCAAAATCCTCCCCGCTCCCCACAAGTCACCGTGACGACCAGGGCCGCCCTCACGAGTCCTTTCATGACTCGCCCCGAGAACATCAACTTTATATTTTCATTTCAACTCTGTCCGATATTTGGCTTCGGATATAACAATATCTCCCTTGGGAAAATTCATCTCAATGTTGAAGATGCTATAATGTAAACATGTAATTATCATATTCAAATAATGATCATTTAAACCTTAAACTGATATGAAATGACTACCTCCGATTCAAAATATACAACAATCGTAATTATAACTACATATACACCCATATACATAAAAGAAACTTGCGTGCATGAACTGAATATGAAACTAAATGGAGTCTTATAGAAAATCTTATACCAAATCGAAACTAAGACGGTAGAGAATAAGTGAGGGCATTAGCCACGTCATCATATCCGCCCGGCTTCCTACGTAGCCTGGCATGTTGGATTTCTCCATAATACTTTTAACTAAAGCTACTTTGTTCCTCACTCCTTCGAACTCGATGATCTAATATATCACTGAACTTCCTCATAGCTAAGGCTATCCTTTACCCAATGCCGTCCACCGAGACTACTAAGGCCGGGTCTCCAAACATTTCTTCAAAAGCGACTCATGAAACACATGATGCATGGAAGATAACTCTGAGGGTAAGTCTAACTCATATGCTACCTACTTCAACTCTTCTCATAACCCGATAGGGAACAACATAGAGGGGATTGAGTTTTCCTTTCTTCCAAAACCACATGAATCCCTTCATGGGAGATACCGTAAATACCCAATTCTTCTCCTAAACCCAAATCCCTCCTCCTTACATCAAGATAGTGACTTTTTTGATGATTTAAGCGGTTGCACATCCTATCCCTTATCAAGTGGCAACCTTCACCATAGCCTTGTGTAAATCGAATCGGCCCTATCATAGTTGCTCACCAACCTCATACCATCCGACGGGCGATCTACATCTTCATCTAAAGAGCCTCTCAAACTATGGCTATCCGGGATGCTAGAGTGATGAATCGCTATTATAAGAAAACTCGAATGGGAAAAAGTGATCATTCAAACTACCTTGGAAGTCCATCACACATGCTCTCAACATGTCTCGGCGGGTTCGGATCGTTTCGCTCCGCTACAACTGCTTGTGGATGAAAGGCCGTGCTTAGCGAACTCAGTCCCAAGCCCTTTGAAAAGACCGCCAAAATTGGGAGGTAAACTGAAAGTACCTGATCCGAAATAATGGATAAGGGCACTCCATGCAACTAACCACCCCGACATACAATTTGGCATAATCATTCGCCGAGTCCGTGGTCTTCACCGGTAGGAAATGTGGCAGCCTTAGTCAGCCTTGTCCACCACCAACCAAATGGATTCATATTGTCTATTTAGCATTTAGGTAGGCCTGTAATGAAATAGAATACCCTCTTTCCACTTCCAAGTAGAATGATATCCAAATACGCCCGACCTTTGATGCTCAACTTTACTTGTCACGCTCGGCACTTGGCTACGAATTTCCGCAATATCCCCCCTACATGCCATTACACTACTGTATATTCTCTGTCATGATACATCTTGGTTGCACCTAGATGAATAGAATATCTCGGATCCACAGAGTCTTGACACAAACATTCCGATTCCTTAAATCATCG
This sequence comes from Datura stramonium, assembly GCA_018107945.1. NCBI lineage: Eukaryota > Viridiplantae > Streptophyta > Magnoliopsida > Solanales > Solanaceae > Datura > Datura stramonium. The sequence goes on from JACEIK010002575.1 coordinate 32,449, forward strand.
ACATCCGAACACATTAGCGAATCTGGTATCGCAAAGCACTGACCCAAACCGCACGCAAGTGCACGTGGTCATACAAGTAGTAAAGTGGCTTTATTTCAAGCTGGGTATCGATCCCACAGACTAAATTATGGTAGTAATTATCCTAATTGTTAGTGAACGCTGCTATACGTAGACAACCAAAAAAAATGCTTTTGAGTCAAGAGTAATAGTTAATGTAACTTTAAATAAAAATATCAAATTATTAAAATTTCAAAAATTAAAAAACACAAAAATACTAATTTTTAAATAATATAAAAAAAACAAATAATTAATTAATTAAAATCAATAATCTTCTCTTCGTTGCTAGTCGCACTAATAACACATGGATTGGGTCTTTCAACCTCCTCTCCAATTAAAGAATCATGAGACTTTACATTACACATTTCGTGATGCAAAACCCCATGCTCTAGCCATACATAACCAAATTCTTAAATGACTAATAGGTGACATTATGTGATATATTTCTATTCTCAATGTAAATCTCCTCTCAATTTTCTCAACTAAGAAAAGACTCATATTCCACCAATTCACATCTATCCACCACTTCCCTTTCGTAATCAAAATTGGAATTCTAGGATATACATTAACATTGGCCAAACATTAACGCAGAAGAAAACAAGAATTGGTAGAAAAACAATTATAGAGAAGATGAAACCTGAAATAGTTATTAATTACATTCCTCATAATTATCCTTAACTCAGCAAGAGGTGAATTAGCCACTCAATTTTGAATTAAACATCTTCAAACAAGTAGAATTCATAAAGCAAATTGAAATTAAAGAGAAAAGGAAGAGAATTAACCTAAGAAATTCTTCTTCTCAACTGCCCGCTATCCACGTTCTTGCTAAAAAATGTCAGATTGTTTAAATAAAACCTAAGTGTGCTATTTATACTAGTGAGAATTTTCTTTCGAATAATCGGCAACGTGGAACGAGTGTATTCAAAGTGAGCATCACTCTCCGTGCCACGACCGTTGCGGACCTCCACCGGAACTCGCCTGTGTAATGTATACCTCAAACATGGCACGCATTGTATCATGTGAGTTCTCACTGGGTGCTACGGTGCCATCACGCACTCTACCAGAATTTGACATACCCTCTAGGTACATCGCTCCGCTGGGACAGGTGGCGTGGACATGCAGCTATCACGGAGCCCCTATTTTGGCCAATATTCCTTGTCAACCCCCTACTTCTTGCTTCCGAGTCCGTTCCCACACTTCAGCAACTTGTGGATTAGCTTCAAAATTCCTTCTAGACTCTATGGAAATAACACTAATCATGTTGGTTAGTATAAATCCACATTACATACAAATCACATGAAAATGCACACATAAAAGTAGATAAACAAGTAGAAATGAAGTATTAAAGTATCACTTGGGGCGCAATTATGCCCAAGATCACCTTACCCCACACTTAAAATATTGTTCGTCCTCGAACAATACTTTCACATTTCATGCAATTGAAACCCACACATAGCTAATTTGGCGAGACCATTCAAGTTACATGAGAAGATTTATTTCAAGATAGAAAATCATCAAGAGAGCATGCACGCTTTCATCAATAAAATGAAATGCAACACATTAAGACTCTCCTATCCTCAAGAATCGACTCTCGATCTTGTAAAACTTGTGCAAATCAAGCGATCAAGACATCCGACACGACATTCAATCTCTCGTCAAGCTTGTGCCTCACAACACAAGGGAGTTACCCCATGTTCACTCATAAAATTTCAAAAGCACTACATGTAGGGGTATGTAACAAGATTACGCTCGCTTTCCCAAAGAATTCGCATGCATCATGTCGTGAACCATGTTTGCCCTAGTGTTTTGCTCCACTAATTTAAGGATGCATGATGTAAGATCATGCCTGACTCTAATGGGGTTGTAATGTAAGCTAAGGAACTAGTAATACTGGCTAACCACACACAACTAGCTTCCCAAGCGCTTTTACTACATCCCAAATTCATTACTTACATTGCTTCCTCCTCAATCCTCTCGCTCTTGAATTTACTTTATTTGTTTTTTTTTTAAATTTATGATTTTTTTAATATATTATTATTTTTTTAATTGGTAATTATAATTTATTTTGTACTACTTAGACTTTATACAATGAATTATGAAAATTCTTCCATCGACCAATTATATAATCATGAGCACTTTGCAATTTGTGCAACAACAATCTATGATAATACTGTTTACATCCCCGAAAATCCATCTTATAGCATAGCATAATCCACCTCAATCACAATATGTTTCAATTCAAACAACATGCACAACCCAAAAATATCTACATTTTAACCCATTTCTTCTTCTTCCTATTTCAATTCTCAACCTAAGCACAACACAAGAATTTTAACAAATCATGTATCTATTGAGTTAATCTAATCACATCGATCATATGAACACTATTAATCCATAAACTCAATTTATTACAAAACTTATTAATCACTTAGGGCAAAGTTTCATCAAGATAAAACATGTTCAAGAATTGAAATATTTAGCAATAATGAGAAAAATTCGAGAACATACCTTTACTTTAATGAAATCTAAGAAGAATCGAAGAAATTTGCTCACTAGGTCCGTGGAACGTTGAGGAGAAGGGATTTCGGAAGGTCACGAGGATTTGAAGAAATGGGAAAACTTAGGGGATTTGGGGTTAAAAGGTGATTTTGCGCGGGCTTACCTTAAGTGACTCCGACGCGACATAAGCTCTACCGTGCCGCGTAGGCCATCACGAGGCCATGCTCGTGACACGGAGCCCATCGTGGGAGGCTCACTGAATTGGTAAAATTCGGAATGCACCTGTAACGTGTCACTTGAGGGTGAAACGGAGCCAACGCGAGGGGTCACTGGAAATTTCCCTGTTCTACTTTTCTACCTTGATATTTCCTGTGCGATTCTTTGCATTTTTGACCTCCATTCCACCTGCAAATCATTCAACCACAAAATTTTTTGTTAGAAATCATAGGTTGCCTCTCAACTATTGCCACTTTTTCCAATAATCCTAATTGCTCTATTACATCACATTCACGGGCTGCCTCGTGCGCCACTGGGCTTACCGTAGTAGCTCGACACTTCTCATCCTTAATCATCTACTAAAGTGATAGACGGCTTCTCTCGAATAACGCCTTCACCCAAGTAATGCTTACATCTTTGCCCGTTAACCAAAAATGTGGCACTTATCCTCTTGCCACAATTCAACGCCCCATGTGGGGTCATTCTCACAACTTCAAACGAACCTTACCACTTGGACCGCAACTTACCCGGGAAGAGTTTCAACCTAGAAATGAACAATATTTTTTTCCCCGGCTCAAAGATCCGATGCACTATGTGCCCGTCGTGCCACGTTTAGTTTTCTCTTGTAGAATTTAGTAATTTTCATAGGCGTGCCATCGAAACCGTTCACTCCGTCACCCGCATCAAACCTCTCTTCTTCCCCGCTAGCTCCGAATCCATATTTAGCTTACGGCCTAAAAGCTCGATGCCCACCTCCACAAGTAGATGAATGCCTTTCCATAAACCAATTGCATTTTGAGGAAGTCCTAATGGGTGTCTTGTGGGCGTGGCTCCATGCCCACAACGCATCGTCAGTTTGCTTCTGCCCAATCAATTTGTTGTGCATTCATTGTTTTCGTAGAATCTACTTAATCTCTCTCGTTTGACACCTCCACTTGCCCGCTAGTTTGGGGATGATACGAGCCGCCGCCTTGTGCCGCACTCCGATACTTAGCTAGCAAGTTTCTAAACCCGCATTCACAAAATTAGGCCCTCCCAAGACCGATAATAGCTCAAGGTATTTCAAACCTGGGGAAAATGTGCGTTTTCACAAATTTCGTCACCACCTTGTTGTCGCCTCGGGACAAGCTACCGCTTCGACTCTTACTTAGACACGTAGTCAAATCACAATACAAGATGTAACGATTACCAAATGATGGTGAAACGGCCCATAAAGTCTATTCCCTCATGCATCAAAAACCTCAACTTCTAATATCCGATGCAATGGAATCTCCTATATTCTATCGACAGCTCTCGTTTTGACATCTATCACACATTTTGACATAGGCTATGCAACGTCTCTAAAATGTTGTAGGCCAAAAGGAAACCCGGGGATCAGCACCTTGCGAGCCGTTCGCTTCCTCCTCCGTGGTGCCCTCCATACAACGATGAGTGACAACTCGCATTTCCGCAACTGGGTTCTTCTCGGGATGCATCGTCTTCATCACTTGATCCCTCGGCCCCTACTTAAATGTATACGACTCAACCCACATGTAATATCGGGAATCATGTCTCGCCTTTCTTTCTTTTCTCGAGCCGTAGCCTTAGGTGGGTAGACTCACTTACCAACAAGTCTACACATCTCGCATACCAAGGATTTCACTTTCCCTTATAGCCAAGAGTTTCTCATCGGGGAACTCTTCTCTCGATGCTATCACCTTCTTCACATGCGAACGGCTTTCCACCGCGGGAGTAGGTGATCTCGCACCTGAGCCTCGCCTTTCGTCCCGAATTCTGGGACAAACTCTTGTAGCACAATATCCATCTCGATTAGCCTGGCCGCATCCTTGCCAAACAAATACCGAATTGCCGCATGATCAATATATACTCACCACTTTCGAACCCACCAAGTAGGATCCAATTTGTCAAATGCAAACACCAAAGCCAAACATATCCTTTTCCGTGACCGTATAATTGAATTTGGCAAATAAGCCAAGTGTTTTGCTTGCATAATAAATGGAATGAAGAATTTTATTCTCCGCCGCCCAATATAGCTCCTGCGCCCCGTCACTTGCATCACACATCACTCCCAAAAGGATGTTCCCAACCGTAGAAATGAGAATAGGCGCTTCCACCTACCCGTTTTAGCTCCTCGAACGCTCTTCTACACAATCCTTTTCAAATCTGAACTTCACCTTTTTCTAAGGCATATCGGTCTAGAAATTTTTGAGAAGTTCTTGATGAACCGTTTGTAAAACCCTTCGCATGTCTCGAGAAAATTACGAACACCCTTTACCGACACCGGTGGTGGTAGCTTTTCATGACACCTTATGGCCAAGGACGATACCCTCCTTGACTAAAAAGTGGCACTTTCCCAACTTGAGCACCAGGTTTGAGTCTTCACATCGAGCTAACACTCGCCAAGACTCCCCGCAACATGTAGCAAACGAACTACCGAAACAAAAGTCATCCATAAATACTACAAAATCTTCCACCATATCGTGGAAGACGCCATCATACATCAGCCGGGAATGTGGCGTGTGCATTGCATAGACCAAATGGCATTCGCCCTAAAGCATATGTCCCATAAGGACATGTAAAAGTGGTCTTCGATCCTCCTATGCTAAGTGGCTATTTGATTATAGCCAATATCCATCCGTAAACAATACTTCCCCGACTCCGCCAACCTGGGCTCAAAATCTGATCAATAAATGGAATAGATAATGATCTTTCCTCGTGGCCTTATTGAGCCTCAGAATCATGCAAACTGCTACCAGGATCGTGCATGTGGGAATCCGCCTCATTCTTTTCTATTGGAGACTACTGCCATCCCTCCTTTCGAACACACCGAACCGGGACTAACCCATTCACTGCCCGAGATGGGATATACCACACCAAGGCCAAGCCGCTTGATCACTTCCTTTCGACTACATCATTCATCACCGGGTTCAATCCTCCACCGATGTTGCACAGCTTGGCTTGGACCTCTTCCATGTCAAAAAGTCGACTAATTCTTCGATGTCCGATATCTCAAGCAACCCACGTTTCTCTTCCGCCTCGAGGACCACCAATGCATCTTTCACTTGTGCATCTCGCGCCCGCCGAAATGATGATCGCAAGGTGTCATCTTCACTCAAAAATACATACTTCGCATGTGGAGGAAATGTCTTTAACTCCACCTAAGGCTTCCTGACTGATGGCCTTCGAAAGGGTTCCAAGGACCTCTTCAATCTGCTCTCAAGTCCTTCTTCCCCGAGAAAACCATTTTGGCTCGTTCGTAGTCTGCAACATCGCATATGTAGCACTGTCCTCAAATGACGGAGCCTACCTGCCTTCCAATGGGTCCTGTGGAGTCAACAATCAAGGTTCGATTCCCTGACAGAACACCGGACACTGGTAGCTCTCATAAAATGGCCGGTAGCTTCATGGCCTTGTACACATCAAAACCTCACTTTGTCATGCGCGCATGGTTAGCCGCCCGTGCCACCACATCAATCAAGGCTCGCCTGGGCTGCCAAGAAGGACGTCCCAAAATAAATAGACTTCCGCATCCGCCGAATCCAAAATTATAAAATCCACTCAGAAAATGAGGGATCCACTGCACTAGCACATCCTCCACAATACCATCAGTTCCTCACGAACGTCAGTAGCTGCAAGATCAGCGTGAGCTGGTCTAGGGCTCAATTTCAACTTCCTTCTAAACACCGAGGCCTCCAGATCAAGTTTATGTTTCCCAAATCGCACAATTCGCGAGCTCGAACAGATTGCCCAATTGTAACTGGTAAAGCTCCCCAGATCCTTGAGCTTTGGTTTCAATTTGCTCTGTATTCGGGAGGTGCACTCTCAAGAGCGCCTATCAGAGCGCACTAACTGATTTGCTACAATGTCCTGATGTACTTGGTATATTTCGACACTCATGCAAAACATCAACTAAAAGGTAAATTAATATGTACCTTGTTTCACCACTTCCATGAATTTCTTGAAGCAAGCTTCCTCCTTGTGCTTTTTTAATCTCTAAGAAAACGGGGAGGTGGTCTTTCTATCTCTACCGCCTCTTTTCCTTTCCCCTCACATCATCATGTTCTTCATCCTTTTCGCCGCTCTCCTGCATTGCCTAGGGCCTTTTCACCTACCTCTCCTTGAGTTAAATTCCACTCGTGGTAACCGCATTGACCTACTTAGGATTCGGGGTCATTATCGCTGTAATCCTCCTCGTCTCTGGGTGGCTGAGCTCCGCCTAACTGCCCAAACCGATACTCCAATGCCTTTGTAGCTAATTGTTGATTTTTCATGTCGCCCGCTAATTTCACATAATCGCTCCCTTCATCTATGCTTGGTGAGCTATTATGGTTTTGAACATATCCTTAATGTTGCCGCAGGAGAGGTGCATTGTTTCCTCTATATCAGGATCAAAATTTTGATGCCCTTGATTTATCTCGCACGCCCTAATTTGAACTCGCCCTGATAACTAGTACTCCTCAAGAAAACGGATGATTCCTCCAATTTGGGTTGTAATCAAGTACATACCGTTGATTATTGTTCCTCTGGATGTTTCCAAATAAAATTCACCGAGTCTCATTGGCACCACAAACACCCGCTGAGTGTCTACTACTTCCGCATACTTCACCATACCCGATGAACCGCATTGACCGGGCTTGTGCCCGGATCAAGTTACTGAAGTGGGTGTTAAGTTGATTTTGCAAAGCAACCATTCAGGTAACAATAGTTGAAAAACCATCCACCTCAAAAACTCCTGCAAACTTTCCTCAAGCCTCGAGTTGAATCCGCATTCCATTCTGGGATTTCAGGAAATACGGTTTAATAGCAAAGCTCTTCATAGGTCTTCTCCAATGACCGTCACCGGCCACAATCTAACAGACCTTAGTATGCGGTTCCAAACCCTCAATGAACGTATACACCAACACATCATTAGATCGGTGATGATGAGGACAATCCCTTAACATTGAATTGAACCTCTCCCAAGCCTGATACAAATTCTCACCCTCTCTCTGCTTGAAACTTAGAATCCGACTTAAGTCCTGGCCGTCTTCCCGATGGAAAGAATCGTATCAAAAACTTCCTTGCGAGGTCATCCTAAGTAGTGATAGAATTTGGTGGTTCACTTTAAACCACCTCTTTGCTTCCCCCAATAGTGCGAGAACGGGAATAATGTAAGCCTCACATAGTCGGATGATACTCCAAATGAGATATAGGTTTAACGATTCCAAAAAGCTTTGGAGATGCCGTTGTGGAACTTCATGAGGGAGACTTGTAATTGCACCCGCCGGTGTGCAACAACCGCACCATATTCTCGCTGAGTTCGAATTCCGCCTGCCTGTCCGCGAATGCCGGATGTTACATGGCTTGCGTTGGGATTGCCACTTCGGCGGACCGGTCTTGCTGCCATCTCTTCGGCACTAAAACTCCCTTACAATCGGTGATTCCCGTTGTCGTCTTAATTGCCTGCCTTAGCAACTGCTTCTTCTCTAGAGCTTCTTTGGCGATGAAATTGTCTCTCTCGCTCTATAAATGAATCCACCTGAATCCCTTGTCTCTTGCCACGTTAAGAAAAATTTAGTACCTGCAAGAGAAAGATTATGATCAAGTTGTCAACACTTATATCGAACTTAAACTAACATCAAGAGAATTAAATAACCAATTGCCGCCCCCATAACGGCGCTATAAAAACTTGTTCTAATTCAAATCATACGCAAGTGCACGTGGTCGTACAAGTAGTAAAGTGGCTTTATTTTTAAGCCAAGTATCGATCCTGGGTTGAGGACTGAATTATGGTAGTAATTATCCTAATTGTCATGAACGATTTCATATACAGGTAGACAACCAATAAAACAATGCTTTGAGTCAAGATTACTAGTTAATGTGAACCTAAGTGAAGATTATAAATTAAAGTCTAAACAATAGCAATGAACAAGTTATAAGTTAAGGCAAACATGGACGTAATTCATTAATTAAAATCACTCAATCTTTCTCTTCGATCATAGTCGTGAATTAATAACCCATGGATTGGATCTTCAACTTTCCAATTAAAGAATCATGAGACTTACATTACACATTTCTATGATGCAAAAACCCCATGCTCTAGTCATACATAACAAATTTCGTAAATGACTACTATGACATTACGTATATTTCTATTCGAACGTAAATCTCTCTCAATTTTCTCAACTAAGAAAAGATCATATTCCATCAATTCACATCTATCCAATTAATTTCCCTTCAGAATCAAAAATTGGAATTCTAGGATATACATTAACATTGGCCAAACATTAACGCTAGTGAAAACAAGAATTGGTAGAAAAACAATTATAGAGAAGATGAAACCTGAAATAATTATTAATTACATTCCTCTACAATTATCCTTAACTCAGGAAGAGGTGAATTAGCCACTCATTTGTGGATTAAACATTTCAAACAAGTAGAATTCGTACAAGCAATTGAAATTAAAGAGAAAAAAGAAGAGAATTAACCCTAGAAATTCTTCCTATCAACCGTCCGCTATCCACGTTCTTTCTCAGAAACTATCGATTGTTTAAAATAAAACTTATGTGCTATTTATACTAGTGAGTAATTTTTCCTTGGACATCTGCAACGTGGCACCTGAAAGTATCACTGGGTGCTTGCCTACCCTTTCAAGGACCTCCACCGAACTCATCTCCTGTGTAATGTATCTCTCAAATAAAAGTGGGTACCACGTGTATCGCGGAGTCTCACCTTCGTGCCACTGCTATCGCTACACCCTCCACTCAGAATTTGACATAAAATTCTCTAGGCAGCATCGCGCTCCGTCGCATGGTAGCGTGACACGGAGCCATCGCGGAGCCCCTATTTTGGCCAATTTTCCTTGTCAACTTCCGCTTCTTGCTTCCGAGTCCATTTCCACACTTCACCAACTTGCATTAACTTCCAAAATTCCTTCTAGACTGCAAACAACACTAATCATGTTGGTTAGTATAAATCCATACTTACATACAAATCACATGAAAATGCACACATAAAAGTAGATAAACAAGTAGAAATGAAGTATTAAAGTATCACTTGGGCATGCAATTATGTCCAAGATCATGCAGCACACCATCTCCCCTTGGGAGAAGACTTCACCTTCTCGACTTCGAACGACTTCCTTCATCTTCACCAAAAACGTATCTCATCTTTTTCTAGCTTTCACATCAATTACCAAGGACGATTCTCGCCCGCTCGGGAAAACACACCGCCAATGATCGAGTCGACCAACCTAATTCCTAACTTGCGAGCCGATGTACATCTTTCACCAACTCCTTCTTTCCTTATCCGGAGTCGATGTACATCTTTTCACTAACTCTTCTTTCCTTATCCACATGGGACACTCTCCATAGAGAGTCACACTATGCATCCGCTACCACATTAGCCTTATTCTGGATGGTAAAGAACACTCATATTGTAGTCCTTGAGTAACTCTCTAACTACCTCCGTTGTAGTAGATTGAGGTCCTTTTTGTGTGAACACATATTGTAAGCTCTTGTGGTCCGTAAACACATCCACATGGACCCCATATAAATAATGTTGTCATATCCAATGTGAATAACAATGGCTAATCAGTAGGCCTGGGTCAAAATTTTCTCTCATGGACTTTCAACTTTCTTGGGGCATGTGCTATCACTTTCGCATGCTTCATCAACACACACCCAAGTCTCGATCCTTGAAGCATCGCAAAGACACCACAAATCCACTCCACTTTCTGCAGGGTCAACACCAAGGTCAGGCTAGTCGAGTTCAACTCTTGGAAGCTCTTCTAGAAAGCTTCCGACCATTGGAATATCACCTTCTTCTGAGTCAACTTGGTCAATCTAAGTGCTGCAATAGATGAGAAACCTCAACAAACTCCGATAGTAACCACTAAACTCCAAGAAACTCAATATCTAGTGCTGATTAACTGGCCTAGGCCAATTCTTCACCGCCTCAATTTTCAAAGAATCTACTGCTATGCCCTCACTGATACCTCACATGGCCCAAAAATGCCATGGAGTCCAACCAAAACCTACTACACTTGCTGAACTTGGCATACAATTGGCGATCCCGAGGTCCAAGCATTGTTCTAAAATGAATCGATGCTCCTCCTCGCTCTCCGTCGCAATATTAATATGTCATCAATGAACACAATCACGAACATGTCTAGGTATTGCTTAAACACCCTTTTCATCAAGTCCATGAAAGATGCTGAGCATTCGTTAGTCCAAAAGAAATCACTACAAATTCATAATGACCATACCGCGTCCCGGGTACGGCTGGGATATCACTCGAACTCGAGCCGATGATATCCAGACCGAGATCTATCTTTGAGAAACACTGGCACCCCGGGTTTCATCAAATGTATCATCGATCCCCGGGCAGGATACTTGTTCTACCCGTGACCTTGTTCAATTTGCCGATAAGTCAATGCACATCCAAGCGAACCATCCTTCTTCTCGACGAATAAAACTTCAGGTATCCCATGGAGACTTGTTTCATTCAACAGCCCTTATCTAACAGGTCCTTCAACTATTCTTTCAACTCTTTTATCTTTAAGTAGAGACATTATGTGCGAGGAATAGATATAGGCTGCCGTGTCGGGAAGAAGGTCAATAACGAAATCAATCTCCCGCTTTGGAGGAACACTGCAAATCATCATGTTCCGGGTACCTACTTTTCTACTGAATTGACTCGGATAGCCTGGCTCTGCAGCTCAACATCCTTAACCCTAACTAGATGGTACATGCAACCCTTGTAGATCATCTTTCTAGCCTTAATGTAGGAAATGAATAGACCTATAGGCACAACTCGAACTACTCCTTTCATTCTAAGACTTACTCACCCGAAAATCTGAGCTCTACTGCCTGTAAGTTCTACAATTAATCAAGCATAGCATGCAAATAGACAATCTATGTCAAGAATAACATCAAATAAGCTATGGCTAACTCTACCAAATTTGCGAGGTGACCTTATGAAGGAATGAAACTGGAAACTCTATATACCAGAGCATGGAGCAATCGAGTCACCTTCGAGTAGAAACCGAGAAGGGTTCCGACAAGACTTTCGGACCACTCCGGGCTACCGTCACATAAGGTGTCACAAAAGACAAGGTATCCTTGATCTAGCAATACATATACTCTCAATATGGAAAACTGCACATACTAGTGACTACACCTCAGGGAAACTTCCTGCTCTTTGACGGATGCTAAAGAATCAGTTTCAGTACCCACCGCCGCCAGCGGTAGATTCCCCGATGCCGAGCGTGCGGGAGGGGCTGAAAGCAGGCCGGCCTCGCCTCAACCTAATCCTCGCCGCAGCTAGACAATTCCTAAGCATGTGTCTGGGTTTCCGTATGACCCAGCTGGGGCACCGAACCTACCAAACACCGGCCTCGTGTTCCTCGACCACATTTGCAACAAGCCGGGATGCTAGAATATGCGGTTCACTTTGACCCATCGAGCCTCGGGTGCTCCCTCTCCGATCATGTCTAGGTTGGGATGGCACACTCACGTCGATGAAGCTCGGGTGGATGATCTCTCTCGGTGAGTCTCGTTATCCAGGTCCACCACCTGACCTCTCTTAAGAGAATCTCGTCGTAGTCCTCGTTCCTCGGCCCTCTGGCCTCCTCTCTCTTGAATGTGCTGCCTCCATCTCCAGCAGGCATTTCCGTCCCGCGATCCTTGTCCAATACCCACTACCCCATGGACGATCCTACTACCCATCTCCGACGGCTACCAACTCGGGGCAGCTATTTTGATAGTCTAGTGAACTCAAGGGCATACTTGTGAAAACTATTCCCTTGTTTCAAATTCACGAACTCAGCCTTCTTCATCTCCTCATATCTCAAGGGAAGAACCATTTGTAAATGCAACATGGAACTCATGCCAAGTGACTCGGACTCGCTCTCTCGTGACCCTTCTACCTTTCCATTGGCTAAACCAAATGTGCGCGAATTCTTTTAACTGGAGCAAGAGGCCAACTCAACACATTTAAGCCCATTCACCCCCATGAATTGGGTGATCTTAACAATCTCATCTATGAACTCATGTGGGTCCTCATCTACCTTGGACCCAAGGAACTCGCATGGTTCATCCATAAGAAGTCTTTGACTGAGCCGCCGTGTTTCCATTTTGTGAAACATGCGCAATGGCTTGTCCATTGATCTGAAGTACAAGGCCTGTAGCATTCAATAGTCTGTAATCAAGCATGGGCGCTAGACCTGTACCGGTGCTCCCGAACTTGTGGGGCTTGCTGATGCCCATGACCATTGCCATTCTCGTGGCCTTCCCCATCTCCATTCCTCCTTCCATTCATTCTCTAGTGCTCATTATTTTGCATCTCACAATAGCACGAATCGTAAGGGAGAAAGACTTTTCATCGCATCATGATCATGAAAGAAGGGAATATTTCCTAAACGTATCGTAGTCTCTTCGCCATAAGTGTGGTGCGCTTCACACCCATGAAAAGAATCTACTTAACATGGGGACAATTTAGACACTTCAAACCTATGGCTCGATACCATGTTTGTCACAACCTGAAAGGAGGCCTGTATCATGATACAGACAAGGTGCCCCGAGGGACCCTGTCGACCCATGGCATAAACATGATCTAACTCAATCAAGAACTGAATAACCATCAATACATTAATAGCAGAAGAACTTAAATATAACATCTAAAAATCCAAAATTGAATACATACAGTATGTCCTAATAACCTCTAAACATGACGGTTGATAGGATAAGACCTCAACTAACTCAACAAGCTGAAAATTGGAAATACATAAATAAAAGATAGAATAGTCGGGATCCTCAAGATGAGGACTCACCAATAAGCGTAAACTAACTCCGATAAGCTAGCTCCAAGAGTGGGCCGAACTTAAGAGTTTTTGTCTTGTATCATGAAATGATACAACATAGAAAGTATGCAATTAGTACGTGAAATGTACTGAGTATGCAAGGTAAGTAAAACCGCTAAAGTAAATAAAAATCCTTTTAAACACAATGCGATAATTAAAAATAAACATGAGTAAACTGAGAGTAGGGCTTGCATGCATTCTTTCGGAAATCATGATCTTTTCATAACATGAAAATACATAGCTTTATAACATCAAACTGACTCGAATGACTCAAAGCTAAAATATGACATTTATATAAAAGCTGAACATTGAGTCAAACCTTACTTTTAAAACCTGCATGTGTATATAATTGCCATGAGTAATGAATATGCATATCTAAATCATATAGAATAATGGGAGACTCATCAGTTAACTAACATACCACGATAGAGCTTATGTGGTCTCGACTATCACACTCAATTGGGCAGAGCCGTCCAAAGCCTCGCCAGGGCTAAGGACGCTACCATAATATCGATATCAAGCTGAAGAACCACTCGGGCAAGGTACAACTCACAAGGGAGGTCACAAGTCATATAATAGGATCAACCTACATTGGCGCGTAGTTTTGGGCATAGGGTGATCGACCCTTAGCCCGCTCGGTGCTATACTATTCTTCCAAAAACATGCAATTCTCTACCTCATATATAAAGAAGCTCAACATTGTCTATTGACAAAGCTCAGTAATCAAATACATCTCAAATACGAAATCATGCATATGAGAAGCTTTAGTTCCAAACATACCATAGGCTGAAAACATACTTGGGAGCCTTGCTCCAAAACCATCTGGTAAGCTATGCATAGAAAGGCTCAACTCAAAACATACCACAAGCTAGAATATAAAATTTGGGAGTCTTCGCTCCATAATAATGTGGTAAGCTTAGTTTCGGGAAAATCATCATTTAAACTTAACATGTGGGAATTTCCCAATGCTTTATCATACTTAGAAGTACACAATTCTCATTGAAAACGTAATTATAAACATGGGTATTTTCAAATCATGCTTTTTATCAGAATATCTCATCATTATCACATATGCTTCACAAATCTCACTTTTCATGATCATATCATCAATGGGATTCAACATTCATGAGGCATAGAAACATAATTTAATTGAAATCATTAGAAAATTAGCATGTGCTTCACAATTCGATAATAAAATCATAATCAATTCATACCCATGTAAAGAAATTGAATATTCATGCATTTGGGTAAAAACTCCATAACTTGATCATAGGAAATTCTCATATTTAGATATAAATTGGGCATGAGTATGGAAGGAAACACCCACTCATAACCCTACATACCTGGAAGGGATTGATTATACCACTTCTCTGATTTCCCAAGAAGGATTTGAATGGAAACCTTGAAGACTTGCTCTAGATCACTTTCTCAATCTCTCAAGTTTGCATGCATGGAAGGAAATAACTTAGAATAGGTTTTCCCCTCCTTAAACCCACTAAAACGAGCCTTAAACAACGTAGCATAGGCTTTAGGAACTAAGGAATTACGAAAAGGCCCTTACTAAATTCGTAGGAAATTATTTTCAGGTGGTCCTAACGGACGACCTGACGACTCGTCACTGGGCAAACGATTCGTTATCATGCTCATCAAGCACACTTGCTCGTCTGATCTCCTGGGCTCATAACAGTTAACATAACGACTCATTAGGGGTGACCAAGACTCGTGGTCACCAGTCTTGAAGTACACTGTTTTTCTTCCTTCTCTTTTCCTTCTCCCCACCCCACAACTGACCTTATGACTCGTGGTGTCTGACCACGAGTCCTTGCCACGCCCATGGGGACGTTTTTCTTCCAACTTCCCAAACTCCTCCCTGGCCTCTCCACGAGTCACCTGACGACTCGTGGGCTGTCCTCACGAGTCATCTCACGACTCGTCCTGAGTCTGCAACATCAACTTTACATTTTTCCTGTTTCAATTCCCGAGTCTGATCTTTGGGCTTTCGGGGTATAACAATATTACTCATGATTATGTACCTGGTGAGCCTACAGGCATATGATACAACCATCGGAATGTATACTAGTTGGGTAGATAAATGATATATACAAGCCTCTGAGTGACTGTATCGGGTTGGTAAAAATGTCGACCATCAGAACGTATGCTGGTTGCGTAAACAGAAAGAGCCTGACAAATATACTTATGATTTCATTGATACATATATTTGTTATTATGTGGCATTTATGTGACTTCACAAATTGCATTTGCCATGACCCTAGTTTATACCCTAGACGAGACACGGTACTTGGAGTCAAAAGTAACCCCAAGCTAACCCATGGTCTATCATAACACTGGTAATCTGGGTAATCATAGAGGAAGCTTAAATAATAAAACCATTTAATGAAAACTGAATGATAAAAGTTTACACATCTGAAAACAAAACTGAAAATCTGAGTCTATGTTTGAAAGCCATCTACATCTGATGAGTTGTTGGGACAAACCCCCAACTCACTTTAAAGTCTTAATTGACTGAAAATAACTGAAAAAGTAAATATCGTCCTCAAAAGATGAGGACTCACCACTGGTACTACTAAAATCACTTGAAGAAGATCTACTAACGGTGCTGAGGCTGAGAACCTACGCTTGTATCATAATATGATACAACACAGAAGGTATATGTCAGTACTATGAATGTACTGAGTAAGTGGGAGAAAAATATAACATAAAGAATAAGTAACTGAACTGTAATGACCAAATGAAGTGCTGCAACTGAACAACTGTAATATAACTGAGATGGTCAATAATGACCCTGACTGGTGGTCATAAACATGCCCTAAATCTGAGATACTAAGCTAAGCTATCTGTACTAAACTGAATTGCATAAACTGAAACTATTCTGAGATGATCTAAATTGAAACAGGGCTGACTAGTGGGAGAGGCTATAATCGACATATAACCATGTGAGCTAGACGTGGAGTCTGATGTATACAACCCATCAGTAGGTCCCAATATACCTTGCCAGGGTATAAAGGCATGAACTGGGTGATCGCAAGTCTAGGGCCATAAGGCCAATAAAATAACCTATGGTGGCAATGTAGTCCTGGGAACCTAGGTGCGATGGAACCCCGATCTACTCGGTGCTAAGTCCTACTCCCACCGGATAGTCCTACACTGACTACTAAGCTGAAAGCTCGAAATTGGGGCCTAAGACTAAGTCAGGGAAACCTATCTGGAAGTACCCTGAGAGTCTTATCAAACTAGATTCTGTAACTGGTGTTCTAAGACTGGCTAGAGCTGCTTATCTGGAAGCGTCGTAACCTTCTAAAGAACAAACTAAAATCTGATAACTGATATCTAAGTCTAATAATTGATAACTGGGAGGTACCACCGACACCTCAAGAAAAGACTGTAGTCAAACTGATTAGCTGACATTTCTGAGTAAAATTGAACATGCCAACATTCTGACTAAAATTGGACTAGCATGCAATTGAATGAGATTTCAACTAATTTAACAGAAATATTTTTGTATTGAATTGAATGAACATGATTAGCTACTCAATTATGCTAGACCCTAAAACACTACATTCAATAGCTAGGGCTGAATCATTTCACAAGAAGCTAGCTTCCACATGATTTCTAAGAATTTAGTAAAAACATAGCAACTAGTAACATGGATAATATTCCATATGAAATTTATAGAATTTTGTCTGAAGACTAAATATTACAAACCCACAGGGCTATAACGGATAGAAGAATTAAGGAAGGGTTTTGGGGACACAAGGGAAGAATAATTCCCTTGTTGAATCCCCACATACCTGGTGAAGAAATTCTGGAGAAAACCCTTTGAGAATCTGATAAGAATTTGACTACCCTAGCTCCTGCTCTGAGTTCTTTTGAGAGAAATTTTACGAACTGATTTTCTGAGGGAATGAGAGGGGTGAAGTAATCATCGATTACCCCTCTAAATTCCATGAAAATACCCCCAAATGATGTAGTTTAGGTATTAAAAAGGTAGAAAATTACAAAAATATCCTTGGAGAAAAATCTGAAAAAACTGCTGATAGGGACCAACGGGTCACTCAACGAGTCATTGGTTGAGACCACGACTTGGTGGGACCAGTCATTGGTCCTGAGGCATGGGTTCTAGACTCACTAGAACTGGCAATGAGAGGGACCACGAATCATTAGATGAACCAACGGGCCATTGGTTCCTCCCGTGGTAACTGAATGAAAATTTTGGGAGACCTAACAACGGGCAACACAATGACTCGTTGGTAGACCCAACGGGTCGTTGTGTATAGTAATTATCTACACTATAAAGGTCCCTAAAATCCCTGAACTTGGAACCACGGGTGGTCACCACGACTCGTTGTGAGATATAATGGGCCGTAGTTGCCACTCGTTGCTATTGAAGGAGGTTTATGGGAATCCCAACCAATGAATTACACCATGAGTCATTGTATCGCACGACGAATCATTGGTTGAGTCGTGGATTCCTGGAAAAGGGATTTTTTTTGTGCTCCAGCGCACTCGCAAGCGTACGCGGTCGTACAAGTATACAATGGCCCTTTTCCAAAGCTGGATGTCGAACCCACAGGGATTGGACCAATTCAACAACTTATCAAGTTCAAGTGTTAATTTTAACCTTCACAAGTGTTGATTATAGAAATTTTCAGTAAATTCTAATTAAGTCTAGGGGTGATCAGAAAATACTCAAGAAATGATATAACAACCAACTAGAGTTAAGGCCTAATAATCATGAAATGCTACAATTCACAATGGTTCGAGTATGAAAACTTCAGTTGTTGTCTCACATAATTAAAATGCTATGTTCATGATCTTTCAAGCCTCTAAACACGACAAACTAGTCTCACACCTACATCATTGAGCGGGGATGTGACGTCTTAATTCATGAGCAATTTAAATACATGGATGTGGTTTACGGAGTTTACACCCTTGATTATGGGCTTTCGTACCACAAATCATTTACCCTGACTTAGCTTCAAAACTACTTCTACATGTGGTGATGCGATAATTCTAAGTTGGTGTCTAGCTCATCCCATTTTAGTAACCAAGCAAGGAAAATTATGTATAATTTCTATCCTAATCGCGAATCTTATTGTAAAAGTAAGAACTTGCTCCCTACATTCTCATGTTCTAGCCTATGGTTACTCTTTCAATCTTTTACCCAATCTTAACACGTTTGTTTTCAGGGTGATCAAGAATAAAAACAACAATAATAAAGAATGTAAGGAAAAACAACAACTAAAACTCAAACCAATGAATAATTCATGCATTTACAATCACACTACGTAGACTCAACCCTAGAGGAAGGGTTTTAGCCACTCATGTTCGTACAAATACTCAAACATGTTTAAAGTAACGTACTTACAAGAATAATTAAAAGAGAATGGAAATTAAGGAACCCTAGGTGGAGTTCTTCCCTTCTCCTTCGCTCCTTTACGGTTTTCCAAAGATATTTCGTGATAAATGATTCTTGGAGCTAAGGTTTCAATTTATAGTAAGTGAAAATTTGAACTTTTTGGCCGTGCATGGACTACCTCCTTGTCACGAGCTGGTCACCTCAATATGCCTCCGTTCCATGGAGCAAATGCGGAGGCTCACTGGTTTGTGTCCCTTGGTAGGTCCTCGCGCTGGACTGTGCGCGTCGCCCACCGTGACGCGGCGCTGGTTGCGCTGATGGATAGGCGTGGCACGACCTTTTTGCGCTGGGCCACTGGATTGACACTCCTCGCGCGCGCATCATTGGCATGGCACGACGCTGGGCGCAGCACACACACAGCGTGGCACGCTTCCTAGCGCGGCCAGCCTTTCCTTTGGCCTGCCATGTTGCCTTCATTTGCCATCCAAGCCGTACACGATTCCTTTTCTTCAAACACAGTTGTTTAGTACCTCATATGCATTTTACACCTACAAAACAAGGACTAATCATGTTGGTTAGTGCATACCCAAAAATATTCAAAATCACATGAGAATGTAAATAATTTAATTGACAAACATGACTTAATTAAGTTATAAAATAGCATTTGGGCACGTAATTATGTGCAAGATCAAAATTCTGAGATGGGGACCAACAAGTGATAGGACGACTTGTTGTTTGTTACAACGGGTCATTCCATGTCCCATTAGTTCTCGAAGGACCAATACAGGGCTAACCACGACTGAGACAATGGGTCGTTGGAGCTAACCACGACTCATTGTCTTGGTCGTTCTGAGGCTTTTTTTTTTCTGGTTTCTTCTGTATTTTTCTTACAAGGTCCGAGTTTGGTCTAGGAAAGTTTTAAGGTGTTACAATATCTCCCCCTTGGGATCATTCATCCTCGAATGAAGGCTAAAATTGCTGGAAAACCGAGAAAAGAGCTGCAATTCCCAGATTGAGGCTATGAATGGATTTCTGAAGGAGTAACTGACTCTGAACTGACTTAACCATGCTAACAGAGTTGATACAAGTAGAATGCACATTGAAAATCTGAATAGAGCTGATGAGTACAAAACTGAACAGAGTATTGAGGAGGAATTTAGTACCTGATGCTGGAACTGAACTGGAAGGGAATAAATGAGGGTATCTATCCATCATGTCTGCTTCTACATCCCAGGTGGCCCCCTCAACTAGCTGGTTCCTCCACAAAACTTTCGTCGATGCGACTTCCTTGTTTCTCAGCTTATGAACCTGACAATTAAGGATATGAACTGGTACCTCTTTGTAAGAGAGACTATCTTTAACTCCCACACTGTCTAGTGGCATAACCGAAGTTGGATAACCAATGCACTTCTTCAATAATGACACATGGAAGACTGGGTGCACAAATGCTAACTCCGGAGGTAATTCTAACTCATATGCCACACTTTCAATTCGCTTTAGAATTCTATCGGGTCCCACATATCTCGAGTTGAGTTTTCCTTTCTTCCCTCACCTCATCACCCTCTTCATGGGTGAAATTTTCAGATAAACCCAATCATCTATTAAAAATTCTAACTCTCTTCTCCTCACATCAGCATAGGATTTCTGTCGGCTTTGCGCTGTCTTCAACCTCTCCCTGATAAGTTGCACCTTCTACATAGCTTCATGAACTGAGTCTGGATCTATCAGGGTAGCTTCATCAACCTCAAACCTCCCTATAGGAGACCTACACCTCCTACCATATAATGCCTCAAACGGGGACATCTGGATATTGGAGTGGTAGCTGTTGTCCATCGGTCTGCGGGTGAAAAGCTGTGTTGAGCTTGACCTGGGTACCGAGTCCTTTTTGAAATGACTTACAGAAATGCGAGGTGAACTGGGTCTAAAAACTTGTTTGTGCTCCAGCGCACTCGCAAGCGTACACGATCGTACAAGTAATGCAGTGGCCCTTTTTCAAAGCCGAATGTCGAACCCATAAGGATTTGACAAATTCAGCAACTTATCAAGTGCAAGTTTTAATTTTAACCTTCACAAGTATTAATTATAGAAATTTCCGATAAATTCTAATTAAGTCTAGGGGTGATCACAAAATACTCAAGAAAGGATATAAGAAGCAACTAGAGTTAAGGCCTAATAATCATGCAATGCTACAATTCACAATGATTTGAGTATGGCAACTTCAATTGTTGTCTCACATAATTAAAATGCTTGTTCATGGTCTTTCGAGCCTCTAAACACGACAAACTAGTATCACACCTACATCGTTTAGCGGGGATGTGACGTCCTAATTCATGAGCAATTTAAATACATGGATGTGGTTTACGGAGTTTACACCCTTGATTATGGACTTTCGTACCACTAATGATTTACTCGGACTTAGCTTCACAACTACTTCTACGAGTGGTGATGCGATAATTATAATTTGGTGTCTAGCTCATCCCCTTTTAGTAACCAAGAAAGACAAATTAGGTATAATTTCTATCCTAATCGCGAATCTTATCGTAAAGGTAAGAACTTGCTCCCTACATTCTCATGTTCTAGTCTAGGGTTACTCTTTCAATCTTTTACCCAAGCTTAATGCATTTGTTTTCATGGTGATCAAGCACAAAAATAATAATAATAAAGAATGTAAGGTAAAACAACAACTAAAACTCAAATCAATGACGAATTCATGCATTTACAATCATATTACATAGCCTCAACCCTAGAGGAAGGGTTTTAGCCACTCATGTTCGTACAAATACTCAAAAACATGTTTAAAGTAATGTACTTACAAGAATAATTAAAAGATAATGGAAATTAAGGAACCCTAGGTGGAGTTCTTCCCTTCTCCCTTTGCTCCTTTACAGTTTTCCAAAGATATTTCCTGATAAATCATTTTTGGAGCTAAGGTTCAATTTATAGTAATTGAAAATTTGCACTTTTTGGCCGTGCATGGACTGCCTCCGTGTCATGGAGCTGGTCGCCTCAATTTTCCTTCGTTCTACGGAGCAAACGCGGAGGCTTACTGGTTTGTTCCCTTGGCAGGTCCTCGCGCTGGACTGTGTGTGTCGCCCAGCGTGGCACGGCGCTGGTCACGCTGATGGACAGGCGTGGCATGGCCTTATCGCGCAAGGCCACTAGATTGACACTCCTCGCGCGCGCATCATTGGCATGGCACGGCGCTGGGCGCAACTTATACAAAGTGTCGCACGCTTCCTAGTGCGGCCAGCCTTCCTTTCGGCCTGCCACGTTGCCTTTATTTGCCATCCGAGCCAAGCACCATTCCTTTGCTTCAACCATCATTGTTTAGTCCCTCATATGCATTTTACACTACAAAACAAGGACTAATCATGTTGGTTAGTGTATACCCAAAAATATTCAAAATCACATGAGATTGTAATTAATTTAATTGACAAACATGACTTAATTAAGTTATAAAATAGCACTTGGGCACGTAATTATGCTGAAGATCAGTACCTCGACCTGAAATAATGGACAAGGGAACCCCTTACAATCTGACCAACTCCCAGATATATAGCCTAGCATAATCCTTAGCCTAGTATGTAGTTTTAACTGGTAGGAAATGTGCTGACTTGGTCATCCGGTCTACTATCACCCATATTGAGTCATGCTGCCGAGGAGTACGAGGTAGACCTGTAATAAAGTCCATATTCACTTTTTCCCACTTCCATGTGAGTTTGCTGATATCCTGAGTCATACCTCCCGGTCTCTGATGTTCCACTTTAACCTGCTGGCAGTTCAGGCACTTAGCCACAAATTCTGCTATGTCTTTTTTCATGCTGTTCCACCAGTAAATATCCCGTAGATCACGGTACATCTTAGTGGAACCTGGGTAGATAGAATATCTCAAACTATGTGCTTCATCCTGTATCTACTACCTTAGGTCACCTACATCCCATACACATAGTCTACCCTGGTAACGGAGCACACCATCTCCCCCTTTGGAGAAAGCCTCTACTTCTTTTTTGAGAACTGCTTCCTTTAGCTTAAGTAGTATGGGATCTTCATCGTGCCTTGACTTAACTTCAATGACTAATGAGGAATCTGATCCACTCTGCATTACTAGTCCACCCTCAGCTGAAGCAACCAACTACACTCCCAACCTATCTAACCTGTGAATATCCTTTGCCAGTTCCTTACTGCTCTCTTCAACATGAGCCACGCTCCCCATAGACATCCTGCTTAGGGCATCAACCACCACATTGGCTTTTCCCGGGTGGTACAACACACTCATGTCATAATCCTTCAATAGCTCCAACCACCTTCTCTGATGAAGATTTAAATCTTTTTGACTGAACACATACTAAAGGCTCTTGTGATCGGTGAAAACATCCACATGAGCCCCGTAAAGGTAATGTCTCCATATTTTCAACGCAAACACCACTGCTGCCAACTCAAGGTCATGAGTCGGATAGTTCTTTTCATGAACTTTGAGTTGTCTGCAGGCGTAAGCTATCACCTTACCCCGCTGTATCAGAACACAACCGAGTCCAACTCTGGAAGCATCACAATACACTACGAACCCATCTGTTCCTTCCGGTAAGGTTAACACTGGAGCGGTAGTGAGTCGAGTCTTCAACACTTGAAAACTCTTCTCACACGCATCTGACCCTAAAATTTCACCTTTTCCTAGTCAACCTAGTCAGAGGAGTTGCAATAGAGGAAAAACCTTTCATAAAACGTCAGTAATAACTAGCTAGACCCAAAAAACTCCTGATTTCGATTGGGGAAGTATGTCTTGGCCATTCTTTCACTATTTCTATCTTTTGAGGATCTACTTGAATACCCTCACCCGAGATCATGTGACCAAGGAAAGTCATATACTTAAACCAGAATTCACATTTGCTGAACTTAGCGAACAACTGACGGTCTCTGAGTGTCTGTAGCACTATCCTCATATGGTTAGCATGTTCTTTATCGTTTCTGGAGTACAACAGGATGTCATCAATGAACACAATGATGAACATGTCTAGATACGGTTTGAAAACCCTGTTCATCAGGTCTATGAAAGCTGCGGGGGCATTAGTTAGTTCGAAGGACATAACAACGAATTCATAGTGACCATACCGAGTTCTAAAAGCTATTATCAGTATTTCACATTCTATAACTCTTAGCTGATGATACCTTTCTTAGCTGATGATACCCCAACTTGAGATCTACTTTGAAGAAACAATTGGCTCCTTAAAGCTGATCGAACAAGTCGTCAATCCTAGGTAGGGGATACCTGTTATTAACTGTGACCTTATTCAACTGACGGTAATCGATACACATTTTGAGAGCACTGTCTTTCTTTCACATGAATAATACTGGAGCACCCCATGGAGAGATGCTAGGACTGATGAAGCCTTTATCAAGAAGGTCTTTAGCTGCTCCTTCAACTCCTTAAGCTCAGCTGGAGCCATTCTATAATGAGGGATGGAGAGGGGCTGAGTGTTTGGAAGAAGGTCTATGGCGAAGTTTATTTCCAGCTCAAGAGGGACTCTGGGAAGATCTTCGGGAAACATGTCAGGGAATTCGCTGACAAATGAAATTGACTGGATAGTTGGGGTCTCAAAATTGGAATTTTTGACTCAAACTAGATGATAAATGCACCCCTTAGAAATAATCTTTCTTGCCTTAAAACAGGAAATAAACCGACTCTTAGGCGCTGAACTACTACCTATCCACTCTAAAACTTTCTCATTAGGGAACTAAAATCTGACGACTCTAGTTCTGCAGTTGAATGAGGCATAATCGGAGTGTAACCAATCCATGCTGATAATGTGATCAAAATCGACAAGGTCTAACTCTATGAGATCAGCTGGAAGGACCTTATTCAAAATTGAGACTAGGCAGTTTCTATACACCTGGATGGCTCTAACTAACTCACCAACTGAGGTAGATACTGAGAATGGTTCTTAGAGGACTTTTAGACTGATTTCAAACCGGACAGCTACATAGGGAGTCATGAACAATAATGTGGCTCCTAGATCTAGTAAGGCATACACATCTAGATGGAAGAGACATAACATACCCATGACCACATCAGGTGAGCTCTCCTGATCCTGACAAGAGGATAAAGCATAAAAATGGTTTTGGTGCTGAGCGACATCCGTACCTGAAGTATTGGCCTACTGAGCTGGTCGGCCTGCTGGAGCTGCTGAAGTGGTAGACTGTGATCTCCTCCGTCCTGTTGACGGGCATTCTATTAGCCGGTGACCTAGCTGTCCACACCCAAAGCAACCCTCTCGTCCCTGAAGGCATTCCCTTGGATGGTTCTTTCCACACTTAGGGAAAGCTAGGTAGTGGTTGCTGGCACTGTGACTCTAGGACTGTGAGCCAGATGCTCCACCATTTCGATCCTTGCAGGACTGGAGGTAGGGGTGCTAGCTGAAGTGGGTGTTGGAGCCCTCTACTACTGCTGCTTCTATGGGAGGATACTACCTCCAGACCTCTGGTGGCCATAATCTGAATTGTCAGTCCTAGCCCGCTTATTCTCCCGCTCCATGTCTTTCGGCTTTTCTGCCTCAATCTGTTGGGCACGAACTATGAGGCTGGAGAGGTCAATGTCTTTGATGTACATCACTATCCTACACTCCTTAAGGATCAAGTTTGATACTCCATTAACGAACTTAAGCATGTGAGACCTTGGCTCGGCTTCTATCTCCGGAGCATATTTTGATAACCATGTGAACTCCAGTGCATACTCTTCCACTGACCTGTTGCCCTATTTCAAATTCATGAATTCTGTTAGCTTAGCCTCCCTTAGCTCCCGCGGAAAGAATCTGTCTAAGAAGACTGTTGTGAACCCCTCCCACTCCACCAGTTTCGCTCCCACTGGTCTCCCTTCTTTCCACTAATCGTACTAGATTTGTGCTTCCACTTTCAACTGGTAGGCAGCCAGGTCAACGCTCTCAGTGGAGCTAACACCCATAATCTGGGTGATCTTCCATATCTCATCCACGAACCCCTGTGGGTCCTCTCCCACCTTAGATTCATAAAGGCTAGAGGGTTCATTCGGGTGAATCTTGAACTGGGGCAGCTGCTACGAACCCATTTGTGTTAACCAGAACCACCTGCTGGTTCACCTGGTTTGTGACTGTCTGTGTCAGTAGCTGGATTGCTGCTCTGAACTCCACTGAGGACACTTGGTCATCTTGTGGGGCTGTTGGAGCTGGTGGGGCAGGTCGGTTAGTGTTGCCGACCCTTCTTCCGTTTCCTCGTCTGGAGCCATGATTTAACTGAAACGAAAAAGAGCATGAGTTAGGAGAAAATTTATGGAATTGAACTTCAATGCACGATAAAAAGTATGAACAAACGGGAGTTTTCCTAATAACATCTCGTAGCCTCCCCGTCATAAGTGTGGTGAGCTTCACACCCATGAAAAGGACTCTACTTGACGCGACTTTCAAACATCCTAGGATACTCTAAACCTAGTGCTCTAATACCAAGTTTGTCTCGACCCAAGTCTATCCCCTAGACGACACACGGTACTTGGAGTCAAAAGTAACCCCAAGCCAACCCATGGTCTATCATAATACTGGTAATCTGAGTAATCAGGGCAGAAGCTTAAATAATAAAACCATTTAAGGAAAAATGAATAATAAAAGTTTACACATCTGAAAGAAAAATTGAGAGTCTGAGTCTATGTCTGAAAGCGATCTACATCTGACGAGTTGCTTGGACAAACCCCTAACTAACTCTAAAGTCTAACTAAATGAAAATAACTGAAAAAGTAAATATCATCCTCGAAAGAAGAGGACTCACCATTGGTACTGCTGATATCACCCAAAGAAGATCTACTAACGGTGCTGAGAACCTGCGTCCATATCATAATATGATACAACATAAAAGGTATACATCAGTACTTTGAATGTACTGAGTAAGTGGGAGAAAAATATAACATAAAGAATAAGTAATTGAACTATAATGACATGTAATGACCAATTGAAGTACTAAAACTGAACAATTGTAATATAATTGAGATTGTTAATAATGACCCTGACTGGTGGTAATAAACATATGCCCTAAATCTGAGATATTGAGCTGAGATAACATTACTGCACTGAACTGCATAAACTGAAACTGTTTTGAGTTGAGCTAAACTGAAACTTCGCTGACTTGTGGGAGAGGCTAAAACCAACATATAACCATGTGAGCTAGAAGTGGAGTCTGATGTGTACACCCCATTAGTAGGACCCAATATACCTTGCTAGGGTATAAAGGAATGAACTAGGTGATCACAAGTCTGGAGCCATAAGGCCAATAAAATAACCTACGGTGGCAACGTAGTTTTGGGAACTTGGGTGCGCTAGAACCCCGGTCCGCTTGGTGCTAGGTCCTACTCCCACCGGATAGTCCTAGACTGACTACTAAGCTGATAGCTCAAAATTGGGACTTAATACTAAGTCAGAGATACCTATCTTTAAGTACCCTGGGAGTCTTATCGAACCAGATTTTGTAACTGGTGTTCTAAGACTGGCTAGAGCTGCTTATCTGGAAGCGTCGTAACCGTCTAAAGAACAAACTAAAATTTGATAACTGATATCTGAGTCTAATAATTGATAACTGGGAGGCACCATTGACACCTCAAGAAAAGACTATAGTCAAACTGATCAACTGACATTTTTGAATAATATTGAACATGCTAACATTCTGACTGAAACTGGACTAGCATGCAATTGACTAATATTTCAACTAATTTAACAATATGGGATTCCCAACACTGGTAGAGTCAAGCAACATGATTAACTACTCAATTATGCTAGACCCTAAAATACTGCATTCAAAAGCTAGGGCTGAATCATTTCACAAGAAGCTAATTTCCACATGATTTCTAAGAATTTAGGAAAAACATGGCAACTAGTAACAGAGGTAATGGTCCACATGAAATTTATAGAATTCTGTTTGAAGACATTATAAATTATAAACAACCATAGGGCTATAATGGATAAAAGAATTAAGGAAGGGTTTTGGGAACACAAGGGAAGAATAATTCCATTGTTGAATTCCCACATACCCAGTGAAGAAATTCTGGAGAAACCCCTTGAGAATCTGAGAAGAAATTGACTGCCCTAGCTCCTGCTCTGAATGCTTTTGAGAGAAATTTTACGAACTGATTTTCTAAGGGAATGAGAGGGGTGAAGTAATCGTCGATTACTCCTCTAAATTCCCTGAAAATACCCCAAAAAACGTAGTTTAGGGATTAAAAAGGTGGAAAATTACAAAAATATCCCTAGGGAAAAATCTGAATAAATTGCCAACAGGAACCAACAGTCACTCAACGAGTCGTTGGTTGAGACCAGTCATTGGTCCTGAGGCCTGGGTTCTGGGCTCACTGGAACTGGAAATGAGAGGGACCATGACTCGTTGAGTGAACCAACAGGTTATTGGTTCCTCCCGTGGTCACTTGATGAAAATCTGGGAGGCCTAACAACAGGCAACACAACGACTCATTTGTAGACCCAACGGTTCGTTGTGTCTAGTTGTTACCTCAACTAAAAAGGTCCCTAAAATCCCTGAACTTGGCACCACTGGTGGTTAGAATGACTCATTGTGAGATACAACAGATCTTTGTTGCCACTCGTTGCTATTGAAGGAGGTTTCTGGGAATCCCAACAAACGATGAACACCACAAGTCATTGTTTCACACGACGACTCGTTGGTTTAGTCGTGGGTTCCTAAAAAAGGGAATTCTGAGCTGGGGACCAGTGAGTGATAGGATGACTCATTGTTTGTCACAATAGGTCATTCCATGTCTCGTTGGTTCTCGAAGGACTAATGTAGGGCTGACCATGATTGAGACAACGGGTCATTGGAGCTGACCACGACTCATTGTCTCGATCTTTCTGAGGTATTTTTTTCTGATTTTTTCTGAATTTTTCTTGCAAGGTCTGAGTTTGGTCTAGGAAAGTTTTAAGGTGTTACAACATTAGCACAAATAAGATTCCTGTTAGAGTACACTTACCAGTGTTAGGTTGAGTTTTTCCCTACTCCTGGTTTAGTTATCTTAACTTTACTGCTACTATGGTGAGTTATTATCAGTTGCTTTTACAGAGTTCCAGATTGTCTCTATTCTTTTTGTGATTATGATTTTGATTCAGTTATTATATGATTGCTGTCTCATATTTACAGTTTCAGCCTTACATACAAGTACATTTCATTCGTAGAGACATCCCTTCGCCTAGGGACCTGCATTTATGTCGTAAATGCAAATAGAGGCCGAGATTGCCAGTTGTAGTAACAGTCGTGAGATCAGCGGATATGTTGGTATGATCATTTATTCTTGGAGCTAAGACCTAGTTATTTTATGTAGTTTTGAATTATAGTTATGGGTAGGTCCAAGCCCTGTTCCGACTATCAGTTTCAGTTTACTTTTTTAGAGGCTTTGTGGACTTTGTATGTACAACGTTATTTAGTTTGTGGACTTATCAAAATTTTAGTTATTTATCCATTATAGTTGAGACCTTATGGGTCTAGTATCTATCTATGATAATTGTGATAGGTAGCCCCGACGGATTAAGTGTTATAACTATAGACAATGTATAACCGATTCCTTGGTAAGTTAGGCATCAGGAGCCAATTGCATCCTCTACCCTAGTTTTGGGGCATGAAAAACTTAGTATCATAGAAAAATCCTATCCTAGGGAGTCCATAAGTCATTTCTAGTAGAGTCTTGCTTATAGGTATATTGTGCACCATACTTATAACCAGGAGCCTACAGGGCATCTTGGAGTTGTTTCACTTTATTTATTAATAGATCATGCTAGAGAGTGAAGTTGTAAGTGATATTTGAAATCAAAATCATGCTTATGTTTTAGACTTTGTCTTCAACAATGTAGACGTCTATGAGATTTATTAGCCCTGATACTAGAGAGGGTTCCAGCCGCCCTCTTACCAGTGAGGGAAATAGATTAGAGGCTCAAAGTGAGTTTTTATTATTCCCCATGCTATTGTAATACCCCAAAAGTCCCTAAGATCAGACCTGAGGGTTGAATTAAAAGAATTAGGAAAATCTACACTAGGTCACATAACAACTCATCAGGTAACTTGTCAGGTCACTTGACAGATCATTGAGTGACCCGTTAAGGGGTGCTAGGCTGGCGAAGAGTCGTTGTTAGGGGGTCACTATGGATAATGTGATGACTCATTGTGTAAGCCAATGAGTCATTAGTAAGCCCATTGTATGCTGAGTAAGTTGCAGTCGAGGAGACTTCATGGGTGAAGGAACGAGTCGTGGTGTCACTTCACGACTTGTAAAGGGGGTCATTGTCAGGAAGGCTGAGAAAGGAGGATGGAACTTTTAGTGGTGACGATGAGTTTTCATTCCACCTAAAGAACCATCAAGTCCTCTGTTGATTGGGAAGTTCATATGTAGGGAATATTCCAGTAGTGGCAATGAGTGAGGACCATGAGTCGTTAGTGGACCCAACAAATCATTAGGTCCCTCGTTGGGACTGACAGAATCACTTTTTCAGGCGAATTGTAAGGTTATTTCCATAATTCCTAAGCTCCTAAGTCCTAAACCATATTGTTTTAAGCCCTGAAAGGAGTGTTTTAAGAGGGTTTAGCCTATATAAAGTCACTAGGCTTTCCCATGCATGCAAAGCTTTGAATTCTCTTGGAAGATCAATCTAGAATTCTCCCAATTCTTTCCCAATTCTTTCCCAATTCTCTTGGGATTTCAAAGACAAGTTGAGAATTAGTTTTCCCAGATATGTAGGGCTATGAATGAGAGTTTTCTTTCATTCTCATGCCCAACTTCTTCCTCAAGTTCATGAATTTAAATTTATGATCTTAGAGGGTTTTAATCCTATTTCATGAATTTCTCTATGATATGTCTATGGGTCAATTCTCCTTATGTTCTCAATCATGTTTTAAGATTTATGGACATATTTTATATACAAATTGATTATAAATTCATTATTTCAAGTTTTAGAAAATTATGCCCTATTATGCAAGTTTTATGAAAAGTCAAGTTTATGATTCATGATTTCAAGTTTGATGAGATATCTAGCATGAATGAATGTTTAAAAACTACCTTGGTATGAATGTATGAATTTAACATATGAATTCTATTTTAAGTATGTATGATTTTAAGATTTGGGCACGCCACCACAGGTTAAACATGTTTTCACAATTTAGCTCAGTTTTATAAAATCATCTTACCATATGATTTGGAGTCTATACTCCCTATTTCAACTTATGGTACATTTGGAGCAAGGATTCCCCATGTTCAGATTTCAGATTGTGCATGTAATTATGATTTCAGCTTCGTTGAAAAATGATGGGAGCACCTTGCATGTTATTAGGAGTAGTGTCTAGCACCAAGGAGGCCAGGTGTTCAGGTAAACCCCGAGTCTTAGAACTACGCACCAAC
>JACEIK010002575.1:70736-84078 GCA_018107945.1 Datura stramonium
GTCAAGGTAGAACACCAGAGACCAGGAGGTATGACCCAGGATATCAGCATACCCACCTGGAAGTGGGAAGAAGTAAATATGGACTTCACTATGGGTCTACCTCGGACTCATCGACAACATGACTCAATCTGGGTAATAGTAGACCGAATGACTAAGTCAGCATATTTCCTCCCAGTCAAAACCACAGATTCAGCTGAGGATTATGCTAAACTTTATATTAGGGAGCTGATTATACTTCATAGGGTGCCATTGGCTATTATTTTAGACAGGGGTACCCAGTTCACCTCCCATTTCTAGAAGTCTTTTCAGAAGGGACTTGGCACTCAAGTCAAGCTCAGTACAACTTTTCACCCGCAGACAGATGGGCAAGTTGAGCAAACTATTCAGACCCTAGAAGATATGCTAAGAGAGTGCACGATCATTTTAAGGGTAATTGGGATGACCACTTACCTCTTATCAAATTTGCGTACAATAACAACTACCATTCTAGCATCTAGATGGCCCCATTTGAAGCATTGTATGGTAGAAGATGTAGATCTCCTATAGGGTGGTTTGAAGCTGGTGAAGCCACCTTGATAGCGCCAGACTCAGTTCATGAGGTAATGCAGAAAGTTCAGCTCATCTGAGAGAGGTTGAAAACAACTCAGAGTTGCCAGAAATCTTATGCCGATATTCAGAGAAGAGAGTGGGAGTTTGCAATTGATGACTAGGTGTACCACAAAAATTCACCCATGAAAGGGGTGATGAGGTTTGGAAAGAAAGGAAAGCTCAGTCTGAGGTATGTGGGACCTTATAGAATTTTGAGACGTATCGGCAAAGTAGCCTATGAGTTAGAGTTAGATTTAGAACTAGCAGGTGTGCATCCAGTTTTCCATGTGTTACTTTTGAAGAAGTGCATCGGAGATCCAACCTCAGTTGTGCCATTGGACAACGTAGGGATAAAAAATAGTCTCTCATATGAGGAAGTACCAGTCCAGATCCTTGACTGTTAGGTGCGTAAGCTGAGGAACAAGGAAATAGTTTCAGTCAAAGTCTTACGGAGAAACCAGCAGGTTGAGGGAGCTACGTGGGAGGCTGAAGCAGATATGATGGCAAAATACCCGCACTTGTTCCCTACTGACTCCAGTGTAGCTTGACATATTAGATATGACCCTAGAACTCAGTTTAGTTTTCATGACCCAGTTCAGATGTTCAAGTCTCTTTTATGTTTTGAATGTATGTATGATAAGTAAACTCAATTAAGATATGTATTTTGAAATAGAGATAGTCATTCCGACAGTTTTGGAGTTAAATGAGCAGTATTTGAAGGTTTTGATTGTTATTTTCTGATTCTTGTGTGTTTTCGAACATTCGAGGATGAATGTTTACAAGGGGAGATATTGTAACACCCCGGAAACTCAAAATCCAATTCCGGGGCATAAATCAGGAAATTTGGAAAAAACTGCAGAAATATTGCAAGACGGCCTACCTAACAAGTCGTCAAGTAACCTTATTACTCGTTAGGTGAGCCGTGAGGAGAAGGCTGATTAATGTAAAGGAGGGAGGCATTGTACCTAACGAGGGACGTCACGAGTCGTGGTCACTGACCACGACCCATTAAGTCACTCGTGGTCAGGCCTTAGTTGGGAATGTTTTAGTTGACTAGTGTACTCGCCGAGTGGGTGAAACTAGTCATCACCTCTGGCAACGATTCGTTAAGTAGCTCATTATGGGACTTAGAATAAAATCTCTAGAATGAGACAGTGTGGTCCATGACTGGTGACCACTAGTCATGGTCATAGATAACGACTCGTTGGGTCCCTCATGGTGATCTACTAAGGATCCCAGGAAGTGTACCTGACGGGAGTGACCATGAGTCGTGGTCAGTCACCACGACTCGTTAGGTCACCCGTTAGGGGGACCTGACAATTTTTCCCAGCGAACTTCTAAGGACTATTTAGTAAATTCCTATTCACCTAAGCTTTAAACTACGTCGTTTTGGACCTAATTTTA
Source organism: Datura stramonium (assembly GCA_018107945.1). Classification (NCBI taxonomy): domain Eukaryota; kingdom Viridiplantae; phylum Streptophyta; class Magnoliopsida; order Solanales; family Solanaceae; genus Datura; species Datura stramonium. The sequence continues at coordinate 72,729 of JACEIK010002575.1, forward strand.
GACTTATTAGAGGGTTTGGATGGTTCCTGCCCTCATTCTCACATTAATCCTCAGAGAAACATTGTAGAATTCTCTCTCAGAGTATTTCAGAGCAAGGGCTAGGGATGAACTTTTCTCTTTGATTCTCAAGCAAATTCTCCAGGTTTCTTCACCAGGTATGTGGGGTTTTAGCAAGGGGATTGTTCTTCCCTTATGTCCCCAAAATCCTCCTTAATTTCTTCTATCAGTTTTAAGCCCCGAGCTTTCGAATATGAAGAGTATTCATGTTTATCTTCGTTGATTTCACTTAGAACGATGTTCATGTATATTGTTGATATGATTCCCATAAATTCCTTATCAAATTGTCGGCGTTCATAGAAAAAGTGAGTTTAAGCCCTAACTTTTTGAGTAATGATTTTTCTTATTAAATTCCTTCTAGTGAATATAGAATGCTTTGGGATGAATTCTTAGAATTTCTTGCTATACGTATATGTTGGGTAAATACCCCATGAATCAGAATGACTTTAGTTCATTGAATGGAGTTTTTATAATTCTTGAATTTCTCTATATTATGAAATTCCCATACTGTTGGGATAAGTTGAATTCTCTATTAGCTGCTAGTAGTCCAGACCGGTTAGAACTAGAATCTCTACAAAATCATATCAGTTTAGTCTCAGTCAGAATGCTAGAATCCTCAGTGATATTCAGAAAATTATCAACTGATCAGTTTGACTTCAGTCTTATTTTGAGGTGTTAGTGGTGCCTCTCAGTTATTAGAACCAAACTCAGATTTATAGTTTTTGGTCCATTAGGCGGTCATGACATTCTAGTATATAGCTCTGACTAGCCCCAGGACCCTAGTTCAGATATAGCTTGTTCTTAGACGGTCACGACGCTTCCATATAAGTAGCTCTGACCAGTTTAGAACCCAGTTTCAAAATCTTGTCCGATAAGACTCTCAAGGTACATGCAGTTACTTGGCCTTATTGGCCCCATACTTCTGTGATCACTCAGTTCATGCCTTTATACCCTAGCAAGGTATATTGGGTCCTACTGGTGGGGTGTATACATCGGATTCCATGTCTAGCTTACGTGGTTATATGTTTGTTACAGACTCTCCCACTAGTCAGTCTAGTCCAGTTACAAAATAAGCAGCTCAGTTCATTTCTAGTCCTCAGTTTAACTCAGTTCCGTACAGTATCTTAACCTCAGGGTTTCAGACTTACGGCACGTCCTTGACCATCAGACAAGATCATCTTGACCATTTCAGATTATATCAGTAGTTCAGTTTAGCTTACCTGTTGGTCATTGCCTGTTATTTCAGCTCAGACTTTATTTTCAGTTATGTTTCTCCCATTTACTAAGTACATTCAAAGTACTGATGCATACTTTTATGCTGTATCATTTCATAATATAGTTGTAGGTTCTCAGACCCAGCACCGTTAGTTGCCCTAGTTCAAATTCTCCATTGTAGTAGTTGAAGTGTGAGTCCTCATCATCCGAGGGCACTATTTTCCTTTTTTTAGTCATGTACTAGTTTTAGTTAGAGTTAGAGTTAGCTGGGGGCTTGTCCCTGCAACTCCTCTATTAGATGGCTTTCAGACAGACATGATTTTTAGATTTATTAGTATTATTCTATTGTTTGAACCTTAGGTTTTAAGATTTGCCTCTCATAAATATTTTATGATATTATTTCAAAGTTCTGTTGTGCATGTTTACTCAGAATTCTAGTAACTGATAGACCAGGGGTTGACTTGGGGTCACTTGTGGCTTCAAGTACCGTGTTACGCCCAGGGTGTAGGCTTGGGGCGTGACAACTCACTTGAATGTAATAGTTGGGGCATCACATAAGCTCTATTGTGATGGTGTCGGTTATGACGAGTCTCCCATTGTTCCTCATGATTTCAGTTATTCATGTTTATGACTTATGATATTATATTTTACAGCAGAGTTGACCCAATGATCAGTTTATGAGCTTACTTATGATTTCAGCTATGACAAGTCATATGATTTCTATGTTTAGCTTTGGGTCATTCTATTCAGATATGATATAAAACTTATGACTATATATGTCTCGGATTTAGATTTCAGCATGCAGTCCTTACTCTCATGATCTTTTGGTTGATGTTTATATGCATGATTTCAGTTAACAGTTACTCAACATGTTTTACTTACCTTGCATATTCAGTACATTCCAAGTACTAACTAGATACTCTATGTTGTATCATTTTATAATACAGGTCCGGATGATCAGACTCAGTTCTCATGCCCAAATTTCTCCTCAAGTTCATGAATTCAAGTTTATGATCTTAGAGGGTTTTAATCTAATTTCATGAATTTCTCTATGATATTTCTATTGGTCAATTCTCCTTATGTTCTAAATCATGTTTTAAGATTTATAGACAGATTTTATATACAAATTGTTTATAAATTCATGATTTCAAGTTTTAGAAAATTATTCCCTATTATGCAAGTTTTATGAAAAGTCAAGTTTATGATTCATGATTTCAAGTTTGATGAGATATCTAACATGAATGAATGTTTAAAAACTACCCATGTATGAATCTATGATTTTGACTTATGAAGTCTATTTTAAGTATGCATGATTTTAAGATTTGGGAATGCCACCATAGGTTAAACATGTTTTCATGATTCAGCTTAGTTTTATAAAATCAATTTACCATATGGTTTGGAGTCTATACTCCCTATTTCAACTTATAGTATGTTTGGAGCCAGAACTACCCATGTTCAGATTTCAAATTGTGCATGTAATTATGATTTCAGCTTCGTTGAAAAATGATGGGAGCACCTTGCATGTTTTTGGGAGTTGTGTCTAGCACAAAGAAGGACAGGGGTTCAGGTAAGCCCCGAGTCTCAGAACTACGTGCCAACATTGGTTTGTCTCTGTGTGTGTATATATATTGGGACCTCCCTTGAGAGCTTCCCCGCCCGTAAGGGGCCTTCAGCTTGATATCGATATCATAGTTGCGTCCTTAGCCTAGAAAAGGTTTTGGACGGCTCTACCCACTTGAGTGTAATAGTTGGGGCATCACGTAAGCTTTATTGTGATGGTATAGGTTATGACGAGTCTTCCATTGTTCCTCATTATTTTCAATTAATCATGTTTATGACTTATGATATTATGTTTTACAGAAGGTTTGACCCAATGATCGGTTTACAAGCTTTTACTTATGATTTCAGCTATGAAAAGTCATATGATTTCTATTTTTAGATTTTGGTCATTTTATTCAGATATGATATTCAGCTTATGACTATATATGTCTCAGATTCAAATTTCAGTATGCAGTCCTTACTCTCATGATCTTTTAATTGATTTTTTATGTATGATTTCAGTTAACAGTTACTCAACATGTTTTACTTACCTTGCATACTCAGTACATTCCAAGTACTGACTGTATACTCTATGTTGTATCGTTTCATGATGCAGGTCCTGGTGATTAGACTCTATTCCGTAGTTAGTCTAGCTTCCCGCAGTTTAGCTCAGTTTCTATCATTGGTGAGTCCTCATCTTTCAAGGACATCCAGTTTAGCGTGTGATTATGTTATATTCAGTTTCATACTTTATCAAGCTAGTTGGGGTTGTTGTCCTATCAGCTCATCAAACAGTTTAGAGGTTTATCAGACATTATGTAGAACTTTAGCTTTGTCGAGTGTTGACTCTGTTTATGATTATTGTTATACGTTATGTTATTTTAACTTCCGCTTATTCATGTTTTAGTTATCAGTTTTCACTTTGATGTATGCTCTTTAGTTGTTATGTTCATGTCACGGGTCGACTTGGAGCCATTTATAGTTCTAGGTCTCGTGTCTCGATCTGGGGTCTCGACTTAGATTGTGATAGTTATAGTTCCTCTAATTCCAATCGGAGCTACCATGAGAAGGAATTCAACCCTTCCTGTTGTCCTAATCTCGGTAGAGCTAGGAGGAGATAGATTGTTCATTCTCCTGCACTTACTGTATTTTCAGGTATAGCAAATGGATGAGATTTTGAGAAAACACTTCAGATGTTTACTTGAGCGGTGCCGATTCAAAATCAGCAGTTGGAATTAATGATAGGGTCTCGGGGAAACACTTTTGAGAGCTCTAGGGCCCGTTAATTTTGAGCCTAAAATCCCTAAACTTTACGAAATAGTACTTGCCACGGGAACTTTGATAGGTTTGAGCTGACCAGTTTTTGCACTTAGAGTGGGGTAGCATGAGTGTTCATGAATATAGCCTCAACTTTATGTAATACCTTGGAAGTTCCTAAGATTAGACCCGAGATTTAAAATTAGGAGTTGGCTAAAATTGGGGAAAGTCCCACTGGACGGATGACCCAACAGATCATTGGTCCAACCAACGACCGTGGGAAGCAGTCGTGGGAAGTCATGGACTAGTAGCAGTGGGGAACCAATGAGTGAAGTAACGACCCATTGTTTAAAGCAACTAGTCATTGTTATGAGTGATGGTGAGACTGGGCTTTAGCATTAAGGGAAGTAATGGGTCATCCCACGACCTGTCATGAGAACTAATGGGTCATGGTCACTAGTCGTGGAATGGGGATAACTATATTTTTCCAGTAGACATAACAGAAGGCAACCACTACTCGTTGGAGGATGTAACGAGTCGTGGTGAGGCTCGATGGAAGGATCAGTACAGGAGCTGAAGGAGGAAATAACGGACGATGTAATGACCCATTTTCTTAAAGGAGGACTTGTCCGGTCGAGTTGTGGGGTTGAATCTGAGACAGATTTTTTGGCAGTGTAGACGATGGATGGATACCACGAGTCGTGGTATCCTCCAATAACCCGTTAGTCCATCCGTTAGTTTTCCAGTATAGATTTTTTAGGGTTTTTCATTAAGGGTATATTCGTCATTCCTAAGTCCTAGGGTCCCAACCTACCTCGTTTAAGGCTCGAAAATCAGTGTTTATTAAGGGTAAAATCCTCCCTAGGCTTATTCATTTTCATGCATGCAAAGTTGAAGGATTGAGGAGGTGATCAAGCTTGTCTTCAAGGTTTTCTTCATCGATTTTTGGGCTTTCAAGGGGTGGTGAGATTTGATTTTCCCCAGGTATGTAAGGTTACGAATGGGTGAATCCTTTCACACCCAAGCCCAATCTCGTTCAATTTATGGAAGTTCCTATCTAAAATCTATGGGGTTTTACCCAATGCATGAAAATTCGATTTCTCTACAACTTGATCTAATCGAGTTACTATTATTGAATTACGAATTATGGGCAAGTTTTGTGTCGTTTTTCATTAAAAATCATGTTTCAAGTTTCATAAATCAAATTGCCCTTTATAAAAAGTTCATGAAAGTCAAAGTTTATGATGAATGTTCAAGTATTATGAATTATTGATGATGAAAAATATGTTTTCAAGTTACCCATGTTTATAAGCATGTTTTCGAATGAATTGAGTATTGTCAAGCATGTTAACGTATTGGGCAATGCCTACATGTTCAAGAATGATTTACGATTTATGGAGTGGATCTCATGATTTATCGATTTATGATGTTGATCGACTAAAGGGCCTTTGATTCTTGGCTAATCATGTTTTAATGGGGATCAATAAATGATAAATGTTTATTTAGCCATGAGTCTTAATGAATGATGTTATTGATTTATATATCAGCCTAATGTGCATATTTTTGGGAGCCGTGTCTAGCACCGAGCAGCCCGGCGTTTAAAGGAATATGACGGTGTCTCATAACCACGTGCCACCGTGGTTTTGTAATGATACATTACAATGATAATGATCCCCTCTTTCGTGATATCACATAATGCACGCCCCTCGCTTGGCAAGCCAGGGCCGACTCTGCCCACTTGAGTGAGATAGTTGGGGCATCATGTAAGGCTCTACCATGATGGTGTCCGTTATGACAAGTCCTCCCATTATTCTTCATGTTTTATGCATTATTATGTTTATTTTATTGGCTCAAGTGATGATTTGATAAAGTTTCTCTTATGATAATGAATGATTCACGAATGATTTGCAAATCTTGAGCCTTATGTTATATTATGATATTTATGATACGAGAACGTTGTCCTTCTCTTACGATCATTTATGAGTTTTTATGTATTTTAAATTTCCGTTTTACTTACCTTACATACTCGGTACATTCCACGTACTGACCACATACTATATGCTGTATCGTTTTATGATACAGGCTCCGATTTTCAGATCCATCATTGTCATTAGCTTGTCACGGAGTTTAGCATCCAGCTTGTTGGTGAGTCCTCATTCTACGAGGACCATTTTATTTATACATTGACATTTCTTTTAGTTTCAGTTTGCCTGGTTAGTTGGGGATGTTGTCCCATCAACCCATCTATTACGTTAGAGGCTTTCAGACTATATGTAGTACTCTGCTGTTATGTATTTAGTCCATATCGCTTATTATGCTATACTATGTTATTTTCATGCTTCTGATATGTTGATATGTTAAGTATTCCATTTTAATGATATGAAGTTAGATGAATGTTCATGCCATGGGTCGACTTGGAGTCTTTCGGGGCTCTTTGTCCCCTGTTACGATCTAAGTCTACGTTTGGGTCGTGACGAACTTGGTATCAGAGCAATAGGTTTGAAGAGTCCTAGAGTATCTGAAAGCTTCTTTAAGTAGAGTCATTTTCATGGGTGTGAAGCGCACCACACTTATGACGAAGAGGCTACTAGACGTTTAGGAAATGTTCTCTTCTTTCATGATCTATGTAGTGCAATGAAAAGTCTCTGTATTCTTCTAATTCATGCTATTCCCGATTGCAGAATCATGGCTCCCCGAAGAATGAATGGTAGCAGGAATGGAAATGGAGATGGCCACGAGGATGGCAATGGTAATGGGAACCAATAGGCCCCACCAGTTGAGGAGCACCAGGCACCGGAGCTAGTTTCCCATGCTAAGTTTCAAGAAGCTATTCAGATGCTTGCGCAGGCCTTGACCACTCAGGTCAATCAACAGGCTATTGTGCATGTTCCGCAAAATGGCAATGCAGCGGCGGCGCGAGTCAAAGACTTTTTGAGAATGAACCCACTAAAGTTCCTCGGGTCAAACATAGATGAGGACCCGCATGAGTTTATTGATGAGATTGTAAAGATCACCCAGGTTATGGGGGTGAATGGGGTTTAGTGTGTAGAGTTGGCCTCGTATCAGCTGAAAAGGGTCGCATATATCTGGTTCAGGCAGTGGAGAGACAATAGGGCCGCCAGAGCAGGCCCTGTCACTTGGGAGGAGTTCCAGGTGACATTTCTAGATCGGTTCTTCCCTCGGGAGATGAGGGAGCTGAAGGCAGCTGAGTTCATAAATCTGAAGCAGGGGAGGACGACAGTACATGAGTATGCTCTCGAGTTCACTCGCTTGTGAAAGTATGCCCCAGAGTTAGTGGTTGACCAGAGGGCGTGGGTGAGCCGCTTTGTTCATGGTGTGGTAGGCTATTTGGACAAAGATTGCAGGACCACTATGCTCCACCAGGACACGAATTTCCCTTGGATAGTTTTGTACGCCTTGCAGATGGAGGTGGCTCATACGAGGGAGAGAGATGCCAAAAGGGCCCGAACAGATAGCCATGGGTTTACTCACCAGAGATCAGGTGGTGGGCACCGTCCTCAGTTTCAGCAGTGATCACTAGCTCCAGCACCATCATCAGCTAGTGTTCCATCCAAACCCAAGGGTGATCAGAGGAGCAGGGCTTCTGGATCGAGGGACCATAGGGGCACACAGGTAGAGCGCACTCTTCCAGCCTGCGGAAAGCGCGCCAAGAGTCATGCTAGTGTTTGATCAGTTCAGATATTTGCTATGGGTGTGGTAGGTCGGCCACATGTGCCGAGTGTGTCCATTTTCTTGGCAGAATGATGATATATCCCGTGCGCAAACTACCAGGTCAATAGTAGATCTATCATGTTCATCTCCGCAGGGAGCATCTACTAGTGAGGGTGGCGAAAAATGCCAAAACAGATTCTATTCCCTCGCCTCGCGTCAGGAGTAGGAGACTTCACCGGATGTGGTTACTAGTACGTTACGAGTGTTTCACCTTGATGCTTATGCTTTGTTAGATCCAGAGTCTACCTTGTCTTTTGTGACACCTTATATTTCTAGTAGCTTTGGAGTTAGTCTCGAGACTCTGTTAGAACCATTTTCAGTTTCTACCCCTGTTGGTGATTCGGTTGTAGCTAGGCAGGTGTATAGAAGATGTCCGGTCACTATATTGCATAAAGTCACCTCCGCAGACCTTGTAGAGTTAGCCATGACTGACTTTGATATTACTCTTGAAATGGATTGGTTGCATGCGTGTTATGCTTCTCTTAATTGTAGAACCGGTGCGGTGGAGTTTCGCTTTCCGGGCGAGTCAGTCTTGGAGTGGAAGGGTAGTTCGACCGTGCCTGTAGGTTATTTTATTTCCTATCTTAAGGCTAGAAAGATGATTGCCAAGGGTTGTATGTATCATCTAGTTAGGGTTAATGATGTTGAGTCCGAGACCTCGACTTTCCAATCAGTTCCTATAGTGTGTGAGTACCCAGAAGTATTCCCCGATGATTTACCAGGTGATCCTCCCGAGAGGGAAATTGATTTGGTTGAGTCTCATTTCCTTTGTACAAGAATCAAATGGTGAAAAAAGTAAACATAAGCAATATAGATTGCATCCTATATCTATCCCTCCTTATAGAATGGCTCTAGCTGAGATAAAGGAGTTAAAGGAGCAGCTGAAGTACCTATCAGATAAGGGTTTCATCAGGCCAAGCAAGTCTCCATAGGGTTCTCCAGTCTTATTTGTCCGAAAGAAGGATTGTTCTCTTCGGATGTGCATTGATTATCGACAATTGAAAAAAGTCACCGTCAAGAACAGGTATCCTCTACCCAGGATTGATGATTTATTTGACTAGCTTCAAGGTGCCAAATGTTTCTCAAAGATAGATCTCACATCTGGGTACCATCAGCTCAAAGTTCGGGAGAGCGATATCCCGACAACCTTTAGGACACAGTATGGTCATTATAAGTTTGTAGTTATGTCTTTTGGGCTAATGAATGCTCCTGCAGCTTTTATGGACTTGATGAACAACGTGTTCAAGCCATACCTGGACATGCTTGTGATTGTGTTTATTCATGACATCTTGATATACTCTCGGAGTGAGGAGGAACATGCCGCTCATTTGAGAGTAGTGCTTCAAACCCTCAAGGATCGCCAATTGTATGCCAAATTCAGCAAGTGCGTGGTTTGGTTGAACTCCGTAGCATTTTTAGGCCATGTGGTAACAAGTGAGGGTATAAGGGTGGATTCTCAGAAGATAGAAGAGGTAAAGAATTGGCCTAGACCGATGAATCCTTCAGACATTAAGAGTTTCTTGGGTTTAGCTGGATACTATCGGAGATTTGTTGAAGACTTCTCATCTATTGTAGTGCACTTGACCAAATTGACCCAGAAGAAGGTGAAATTCCAATGGTTGGGGGCTTGTGAGAAGAGCTTTCAAGAGTTGAAGACTCGACTTACTTCAGCACCGGTGTTAACTTTACTGGAGGGTACTGATGGGTATGTGGTGTATTGTGATGCTTCAAGGAACAGACTTGGGTGTGTTTTGATGCAGCACGGGAAAGTTATAGCATATGCCTTTAGACAGTTGAAAGTCCATAAGAAGAATTACCTGACCATGATCTTGAATTGGCTGTGGTGGTGTTCGCCTTGAAGATATGGCGAAATTATTTGTATGAGGTCCATGTGGATGTGGTCACGGACCATAAGAGTTTGCAATATGTGCTTACTCAGAAGGACCTCAATCTTCAGCAAATAAGGTGGTTGGAGCTACTCAAGGACTACGATATGAGTGTCCTATACCATCCGGGAAAGGCTAATGTAGTAGCGGACACACTTAGTAGGCTCTCTATGGAGAGTGTGTCCCATGTGGATGAGGGGAAGAAGGAGCTGGCTATGTACATCGACTTGCAAGGTTGGGAGTTAGGTTAGTGGACTCGGCCGATGGCGGTGTTGTTGTGCATAACAGATAAGAATCGTCCTTGGTGACTGATGTGAAAGCTAGACAAGATGAGGACTTGATTTTGGTAAAATTAAAAGAAGCCGTTCAAAATCAGAAGGTGGAGGTTTTCTCCAAAGGGGGAGATGGTGTGCTTCGGTACTAGGGTCGCCATATGTTCAGAATGTTGATGATTTGAGGAGTCGGATGTTGCATGAGGCTCATGTATCCAGGCATTCTATCCATCCAGGTGCCACCAAGATGTACCGTGACTTACGGGAAATCTATTGGTGGAATGGCATGAAGAAGGATATTGCAGAATTCGTGGCCAAGTGTCCGAACTCTCAACAAGTAAATGTTGAGCATCAGAGACCGGGAGGCGTGCTTTAGGATATCAACATTCCTTCTTGGAAGTGGGGAGAAATTAATATGGATTTCATCACAGGTTTACCTCGTACTCGATGATAATATGACTCCGTTTGGGTTGTGGTAGACAAATTTATTAAGGCTGCTGAGCTAGTTCGACTGCATGGAGTGCCCTTATCCATCATTTTAGATAGGGGTACCCAATTTACCTCTCAGTTTTGGAGGTCATTTCAAAAAGGGTTTGGTACTCAGGTTAAGCTCAACACAACATTTCACCCGCAAACAGATGGTCAAGCGGAGTGGAAAATTCAAATCCTCAAGGACATGTTGAGATTATGCGTGATGGACTTCAAAGGTAGTTGGGATGATCACTTTCCCCTGATCGAGTTTGCCTACAATAACATCTATCGCTCCAGTATCCAGATGGCGCCGTTCGAGGCTCGCTATGGGAGGAGATGTAGATCGCCCATCGGGTGGTTTGAGGTGGTAAGGCGGCGATAATAGGGCTAGATTTTGTTCATGAGGCAATGGAGAAGGTTCAGTTGATAAGAGACAGGCTGAAAACCGCCCAGAGTCGCCAAAGTCCTATGCTGATGTGAGAAGGAGGGAATTAGAATTTGAAGTTGATGATTGGGTGTTTCTGAAGGTATCTCCCATGAAGGAGGTGATGCGGTTCGGAAAGAAAGGAAAACTTAGTCCCCACTATGTTGGCCTTTACCGGATAGTGAAAAGAGTTGGCAAGGTGGCGTATGAATTGGAGCTGCCCTCAGAGTTATCGTTCGTGCATCCTGTGTTTCATGTATCACTCTTAAAGAAGTGCTTGGGTGATCCAACCCTAGTTGTCTTGGTGGATAGTGTTGGTTTAAAAGACAGCCTTAGTTATGAGGAGGTTCTGGTGGAAATATTGGATCATCAGGTTCGAAGACTAAGGAACAAGGAAGTATCTTCAGGTAAAGTGTTATGGAGGAATCAACATGTTGAAGGAGTGACGTGGGAGGCTGAAGAGGATATGATGGCTAGATACCCACATTTATTTTCTA
>JACEIK010002575.1:84589-103227 GCA_018107945.1 Datura stramonium
GACTTAATGGAAGGAAACCACGACTTGTTGGAAGATGTAATGAGTCGTGGTGAGGCTCGTTGGAAGGATCAGTACTGGACCTGAAGGAGGGAACAACAGATGATGTAATGATTTATTGATTTATGGTGTTGGCCGACTAAAGGGCCTTTGGTTCTTGGATAATCATGTTTTAGTGGGGATCAATAAATGATAAATATTTATTTAGCCATTAATTTTAATGAATAATGTTATTGATTTATATATGAGCCTAATGTGCATTTTTTTGAGACCCGTGTCTAGTACCGAGCAACTCGACGTTCAAAGACTACACCGGTGTCTCATAACCACGTGCCACCGGTGGTTTATAATGATACATTACAATGATAATGATCCCCTCTTTCGTGATATCACATAATGCATGTCCCTCGCTTGGAAAGCCAGGGGCGACTCTACCCACTTGAGTGAGATAGTTGGGGCATCATGTAAGGCTCTACCATGATGGTGTCTGTTATGACGAGTCCTCCCATTGTTCCGCATGTTTTATGCATTGTTATGTTTATATTATTAGATCAAGTGATGATTTAATAAAGTTTCTCTTATGATTATGATAATGAATGATTTACGAATGCTTTGCAGACCTTGAGCCTTATGTTATCTTATGATATTTATGATACGAGCATGTTGTCCTTCTCTTAAGATCATTTATGAGTTTTTATGTACTTTAAATGTCCGTTTTACTTACCTTTCATACTCGGTACATTCCACGTACTGACCGCATACTCTATGTTGTATCATTTTATGATACATGCTCTAAACTTTAGATCCAGCATCGTCATTAGCTTGTCACGGAGTTAAGCATCTAGCTTGTTGGTGGTTCCTCATTCCCCGAGGACCATTTGATTCAGACATTGATGTTTCTTTTAGTTTTAGTTTGCCGGGCTAGTTGGGGATGTTGTCCCATCAACCCGTCAGTTACATTAGAGGCTTTCAGACTATATGTAGTACTTCGCTGTTATGTATTTAGTCCGTATCGCTTATCATGCTATACTATGTTATGTTCATGCTTCTGATATGTTGATATATTAAGTATTCCGTTTTAATGATATGAAGCTAGATGAATGTTCATGCCATGGGTCGACTTGGAGTCTCTTGGGGCTCCTTGTCCCGTGTTATGATCCAGGTCTATATTCGGGTCGTGACACTTTAATTCTTTGGTTCGATATGCTCCAAACATGGTGTGAAATATGAGTGATAAATTCCATCTATATGTATCAAGTTTAGGATCCCATTTGGTTCGAGAGTGTCTAAGGGTGTTTACCCAAACAAATATGACGATTGCTCTAATGCAATCATTTGCATAGAATACGGAGATCCGATTCACAATTATCAACAGAGCAGTAGAGTAGAGTAAGGAAACTAGGGCAACAAGATCATTTAAGGCCTTTCATAGTGTTTCAGGGCCCCGTCCAGCCAGACATTCAGTCTCTCTTAGAGATTTAATTCCTTCTTTATTGCTAGATCATATTTAGTTCCCGTTAGAAGAACCAGCAATAGAAGGCTGTGATAAAAGCAAGGTAAAAGAGCAGCTATAACCTATATCTTAAGTAGTTAAGTTGTGATGTTCACTTTTCCTCGTGGCGATACCTAAAGTATAAATGGAAAAGTGGTATTGGAGTTGATCATCGCCCTCGTAGTAATGTATTGCTTTACTTATGGTTAGAAAATTTTACCGATTATGTGGTGTTAAGACACGTCTGTCTTATGTCAGATAAATAAATTGAGTTGAATAAATATAGTTTGATATGAAGCTCTGATAGGAACAGAGTTTTTTTTACGAATATATGGAATGTATGTTTACAACAAAAAGCGAAGAAATGTTACCGGTATTATGGCCAAGCTATGTCCACCAAGTATAACCCTCATTCAAGGACGAATGATTTTAAGGAGCGGGGGGAGGACTTTACACCCTAGAAATTTTTTGATGATTATTTGACGTTTATATATAATATTAAGGGTTGTATGTTGGCCGTAGGTGTGGGGAAAAAATTGTACAAAGGAAAAAACGAAGAGTATGTGAAGTTACAAGTAAGGATCAACTTTAAATGATCATATATGCATGCTGAGCGAACTTTGGAGCTTGATTGGTTTGTCTAATGATCCTAAGTGTAAGTAGACCTATTCATAGGGTGAATTTTATGGTTAAATTAGAGAAGGGAAGTAGTAGATTGTTCGAGGAAAAACATCAGTTTAAGTATGGGGTGGTGATGTAGGGCATATTTATAAATTTATTAACCATATATGCCCATGATTAACTATGTTTTGAGAACAACTTGTGTGTAATTTCTTGTGTTTTATGTGATTTATGTGAAAAAGAGCTAACACACATGATTAGATGCTCTTAGGTATTAAAGTGATAAATTTGGGTTTAATTATGGCTAAAAAGAGTAAGGATTGCAAAACGGGGTTGACAAAACGAGTATGATAGAAGTTGGCATTACGCAGGCACACCCTATGCTATGGCCTATGCGACGTGCAGGGAAAGACAGAGCAAGGAGAGGCGCGACACGCTAGGTTGTGTGGCACCTTGGCTAGCGTGGCACACAACCTTGTCCAGATGTGTCATGACCCGAGTCTACATCCTAGCCGAGACACGGTACTTGGTGCCACAAGTGACCCCAAGCTAACCCCTGGTCTATCATTACACTGGTAAACTAAGTAAACATAAGCAGAAGCTTTAAATAAATAAAACCATTTAAGAAAACTGATTTGACAAGAGTCAATACATCTAAAAAACAATGCTAAATAACTATGTCTATGTGTGAAAGCCAACTACTAAATGATGAGTTGTTGGGACAAGTCCCTAGCTAACTCTAAAATCTGTCTGAAAAGAACTAACTGAAAATAAATATCATCCTTAGAAGATCAAGACTCACCAAACGCTATTGTTGATATCGTCTGAGGGAACTATTGATGATGCTGGGACTGAGAACCTACGCCTGTATCATAATACGATATAGCATGGAAAGTATGCATCAATACTTTGAATGTACTGAGTAAGTGAGACATACAATAAACATGAAAGAATAAGTAATTGTGCTGAAATAACATGAAATGACCAACTAAAATCCATAAACTGATAACACTGAACCATAACTTATATGGTCAATAATGACCTTGGATGATGGTCATAAACATGTCCTGGAACTGAGATACTGAACTTAGCTAAATTGAACTGTACTGAACTAAACTGAATTGGACTGACAAGTGGGAGAGTCAATAACCGACATATAACCACATGAGCTAAACATGAAGTTTGATGTATACGCCCCATGGATAGGACCCAATGTACCTACTAGGGTATAAAGGCATGAACTGGATGGTCAAAAATCTAGGGCCTGATGGGCTAATAACCTACGGGGGCAACGTAGTTCTGAGAACCTAGGTGCGCTGGAACCCCGGTCTACTCGGTGCTAAGTACTACTCCCACTGGATAATCCTAAATTGACTACTAAGTTGATAGCTCGAAGATGGGGCCAAGAATAAGTCAGGAATACTTATCTGGAAGTACCCTAAGAGTCTTATTGGACCAGATAACTGTAACTGGTATTCTAATACTGGCCAGGCTGCTTATCTAGAAGTATCGTAACCGTCTATAGAACTAACTGATATCTGATAATTGATAACTGAGATCTGATAACTGGAAGGCATTACTGACACCTCAAGAACTGACTATAGTCAAACTAATCAGCTGACATTACTAAAAGAAACTAAAGATACTAATATTCTCACTGAGCCTAAACTAGCGTGCAACTGACCGAGCATTTATCTGATAATAATAACATGGAATTTCCAATACTGATAGAGTCAAGCAACATTATATCTATACAATTATGCAGGACCCTAGTTACTACACTTATTGAATTAGGGCTAAAGTCAATTTTCAGGAAACAAATATCAATATGATTACTATAAAGTGGAAATATAGTAACAAACAGTATGAACAACATTTCACATGATTTAATCGGAACATGACCGAAAAATTCCTCTAATTCGAAAGTCTCAAGGATTAGAACTGATAAGAAAATTTAGATGGATTTTGGGCACAAGGAAAGAATAATTCACTTGCTAAATTCTCACATACTTGGTGTAGAAATCCCGGAGAAAATCCTTGGGAAATTAAGAAGAAAAATCAAATGCCCTAGCTTTGCCCCCAGGAGTCTGTCTGAGAGTTCTTCGTATTGAGTCTGAGTGTTGAGAGAAGGAATGAGAGGAATACGTTGATCACTCCTTTAATTCTCTCCTGAACATTCCCAAAACGATGTAGTTTAGAGTCTAGGATTTTAGGAAATTATGAAAAAGTCCTTAAAAATTTTGTAGAAAAATCACACTGTCAGTCCCAACAAGGGACTGGACGATTCGTTGTTACCGACCACGACTTGTGGTTTGTCTCGTCGCCAGCACTTGAAATTTCTCATCACGGTCACCACGAAGGACACGACGACTCGTGGTGACTAGTCGTTGGGAACACTGCCAACTTTTCATCATCAAAGGAAAGACCTTGACCACGGCCAACCTAACGACTCGTGTGGTTGACCACGACTCATGGCTTCACCCGTGGTCAGCCCTAAAACCAAAAATCCAACCAAGCTCATCCTCCTTCCCAAGAGTCACCTAACGACTCGTGGTGCACCTCACGGGTCACTGGATGACTCGTCCTATGACCTGGTGCAGAAAATTCTATTTTCTCCGTTTCAATCCTCGGGCCTGATCTTAGGGCATTCGGGGTATTACAATATCTCTCACTTGGGAACATTCGTCCCTAAATGTTTGAACACACTAAAAAGCTGAGAAATGTAATCATCATACCAAAAACTGAACATTTAAAGTTGATAACTGACGGAGTGACTGAATCCGAACTGAACTACATTCCTGAATTGAATTCCTGAACCACACATACATATATTGACATGAAAGAATCTTGGGGCACATGAACTGAATAGAGTTCTAAGGAGGATTTTAATACCTGATGCTAAAACTGAACTAGAAGGAAACAAATAAGGGTATTTTCCCATCATGTATGCTTTTGCCTTCCATGTGGCTCCCTCAACTAGCTGGTTCCTCCACAAGACTTTCACAGAAGCGACTTCCTTATTTCTCAACTTACGAACTTAACGGTCTAGGATCTGAATTGGAACCTCTTAGTAAGAGAGACTATCCTTTACTCTAATCTTAGGAATATTTACGTGCCCAAGTGCTATTTTATAACTTAGTTTTAGTCATGTTTGTTAATTTAATTGATTACATTCTCATGTGATTTTGTATAATTTCATGCATGAACTAACCAATATGATTAGCCCTTTTTTGTAGGTGAATTTTTTTTAAGATGGGATAAATATGATGAACGAGCAAGGAGGAACTTTGGATTGAGTTGGGATGACAATTGCACAAAATGGCATGAAGAAACAGCTTTCCGCACAGCCCAGCGTGCCACACTGGCTGACCTGCGCGACAGACACCGTGTCACGCCCGTGCATGTGCATACAAGTGTAGGAAAAGCAGCAACTGCGTGCGTCTGCGCCGTGCCACACTGGGAATCCTGCGTGGACAGGCAGCGTGCCACACTCGGCCAGCCCGCGTGATAGCATTTGTGCCACGCCCGACCAGTGCGCCCATGCCATGCCGATGTCCAACAGTCTAGTGAGCTGTCACTTTAGCTCCATGTCACGCTAAGGAATTACAGCGATGGGCAGCGTGGCACGGAGCTGGTCCATGCATGGCCAATTTATGTAAATTCTCACTTACTATAAATTGAACACTTGGTTATATTTTTCATTTGTCACGAAATATTTTTGGAGAAACGGAAAGGAGCAAAGGGAGAACGCAGAAAACTCTACCTAGGGTTAAAAAACTTTCATTCTCTTTTACCATTTTTGTAAGTACTTTACTTTAAACATTTTTTAAAGTAATTGTATGAACATGAGTGGCTAAAACCCTTCCTCAAGGGTTGAGGCCACATGATATGAATGTAATTGCTCGATTTTCATCTTTGGTTTGAGTTTTAGTTGTTTGTCTTGCATTCTTAATTATTGTTGTTTTTATGCTTGATCACCATGAAAATGAACTTGTTAAGATTAAGAAAAATCTCAAAAAGTAACCCTAGGTTAGAGCAAAAGAATGCAGGGAGTAAGTTCTCGTCTTTACGATAGGATTCCCGGTTAGAATAGAAATTATACCTAATTTTCCTTGCTTGTTTAATTAAACGGTATGATAGCTAGACACTGACTTAGAATTATCACATCATCGCTCGTAGAATTATTTTTGAAACTAAGTTAGGTTAAATGATTAAAGGTATGAAAGTCCATAATCAAGAGCATATCCATAGTGTTAAACTGCTCACGAATTAGGACGTCACATCCCCACTCAACGATGTAGGTGCGAGACTAATTTGTTGTGTTTAGAGGCTCAAGAGACCATGAACGCTACATATTAACTCTGTGAGACAACAACTGGATTTCATATACTCCAACCATTGTGAATTGTAGCATTGCATGATTGTCAGGCCTTAAATCTAGATGCTTCTTATTAATTTTTCCTGAGTATTTTGTGATCATCACTTAGATTTAGTTTAAACAACCGAAATCTCTACAATCAACACTTGTGAAATTTAATATAGCACTTGAACTTGAATATAAACTAAAATAAGTCCCGTCCTTGTGGGTTCGACATCCGGCTCTTCAGAGTCACTTTACTACTTTTATGATCGCATACGCTTGTGCGTTCCTTGGGGCGCAACAAGTTTTTGGCGTCGTTGCCGAGGAATGACAGTGTTTAGTGAGTTTTTAGTTTTTTTGTGAATTTTATTTTTCTTAAGTTTTGTAAAAACTTTTTCTTAGTCTATTCTATTACAGGTAACAGATTGTCCTTGCAGAACTGGCAAGGAATAGAGAGCTGGTGGAACCTTTATTGGAGCCTGAACACCAATTGCATTTGGTCCGGAGATAAGATCTAGAGAGGAAGTTAAAGCAGTTATAGGAGCAGATACAATAGAATCCACCAGCTGTGCAAGAAGAGTTCTTGACTGAGCCAATAACATCTCGACTAGTTCACAAAGTGGCAATCCCACTAGTGATAAATTTGACCTTTAGTATCCGCAAACCAGAGCCCGGAGGAAATTTTGAGCTTAAACAGAACATGGTGCAGCTGTTCCATTCTAGTGGCCAATACACTAGAATGACACATGAGGACCCAAAACAACACTTATAGAACTTCTTGGAGATTTGTGACACTTTCGTACCCACCGAAGTGTCAACTGATTATGTCTGACTTACCCTCTTCCCATTTTCACTATTGGGAGAGGCAAAGAGGTAGCTGAAGGCTGAGGCATTGAATTCCATTACTTCTTGGGATGACCTAGCAAGGAAGTTCCTCATTAGATCCTTTCCTTCAGGCAAGACTGCCAATCTTAGAAGTGAAATCTTAAGTTTCAAGCAACAACCTAAGGAGAATTTATACTAGGCTTGGGAGAGGTTCAAGTCATTATTGAGAGACTTCCCCTATACTAACAGTCCAATGAGTTGTTAGCCCATACCTTGTGGAGAGTCTAGACCCACATACGAAAATCTTGCTAGACTCTGCATTGTGTGGGCAGGCACTTGAGAAGACATACGATGAGTTGTACACTCTATTGAGCAGAATTGCTCAATTGAATCCGGAGTGGCACAGTGAATCATCCAGAGGGGCAGGGAAAAGAGCACCAGGGCTAATAGAGGTAGACAGTGTCAATGCTTTGGCAGAAAAATTAGCGTCATTGCAGCATCAGGTGATGACTCAGTTCAGCAAACTGAGTATGAACAAGCCATAGGGACAGGTTAATGCAATTCAGCAAGCCCCAAGATGGTGTGAAATTTATGGGAATAATGGGCACGATGCGGACTCTTGTGGGGCCAATCCAGAGTCAGTCAATTTGTAGGTAATGTGTAGAGGAACAATCAGAGTTATGGGAACACCTACAACAAAAACTGGAAGAATCACCCAAATTTTTCTTGGGTTGGCAATTAGAGTTAGAGCTACTAGAAGCCTCAGCAGCAGCAGTACAGGCAGAGAAAAGGCCAATCTAGAAGTAGCAACATTAAGGAGATGTTGCGGAAAATCATGGCCACTCAGACCTAGCTGGCAGAAAATCAAGCAAGGATGGCCTCAAACTTGAAAAATCAGCAGATGGCCACCAAAAACTTAGAAAAACAGATGGGTCAATTGGTAGCTGCTCAACATACCAGACCTCAGGGAGGGTTATCCAGTGATACAGATACAAACCCCTGACAGGTCAATGCCATTAGTTTGAGGAGTGTCAAGCAGTTGGCTGATGCACCATCGAGTGAAAAGAGAAATAAGGTGCAGCCAGAGCTAGTCAGATAGGGTCAATCAGCTGTAGAGAAGACAATCAGAGGGCTACAAAACACAATGCACAACCATTATTGCATCCAACACAGAGACCACCACCACTATTCCCACAAAGGCTCAAGAAGAGCAAGGAGGAAGAATGTTTTAAGAAGTTCTTTGATATTTTCAAAGAACTTCACATCAATTTTCCTTTACTTGATGTCTTGTAGGGTATGCCAAAGTACGCCAAGTACTTAAAAGATGCGATGGCTAACAAAGTGAGGCTGGTGGATGTTTAGACAGTGGCACTTACTGAGGAGTGCAGCTACAGTGTGATGAGCATGATACCGAAAAAGCTCAAGGACCCAGGGAGTTTCACCCTCCCCATACAAATTGGTGAACCTGAAGTCATAAGAGCTCTATGTGACTTAGGAGCGGTAGTGAATTTAATTCCCCTATCTCTATTTAACACCTTGGGATTAGGAAAGCCGAGGCCCACAAGAGTAATGCTGCAACTGGCAGACAAGTCAACAGTGGCATCAGAGGGAATTATTGAGGACCTTCTCATCAATGTAGGTAAATTCATTATACCTACTGATTTCATCATTCTTGATTTTAATGTTGATGACAAGGTACCCCTAATCTTGGGACGACCATTCTTGGCAGCTGGAGGAGCTATCATTAATGTGAGAGCAGGTACCCTCTAAATGAGGGTTAATGAGGAGGAAGAGCTCTTCAGAGTATACCAAGAGATCAACCCACCCACAAACTACAGAGATCATTGTAAGATCATTATGGTATCAGATGCTAAGTATGGGGTGGTAGATTCTATGGGTCCACCGTTCCAGGATATGATGACACTTCAGCACGAGTCTGATAGAGAGTAGAAATGGAAGAAGATGATGGAAGAAAAGAAAGACAGGGTGTAGGTTGTTCCCTCTAAAAATAAAAAGAGGAGAAGATGGTTCTCGAAAGGGAACACCTGTTTGAGGATATCCTAAAAAGGATAGTCCATATCGTGCCGCGACGTAAAATCCAACACTGCTTAGGAGGCAACCCAAGTGTACCACAGGTACACTTTCTTTTCAATTATTTGTAATTTTGGTTATGTTTCACTTGTTTCTGTTTGTTTTGGTTGTTAAGCACAAGATTCAGGGAAAGTCTGAGTACCCATAAAAGTGAAAGCGAAGTAGCACGACAAAAAGATGAGTGTGGGTTCGATGACCCAAGTTTTCAAAGATGGAGAAAAGCATGCTGTTATCTAGGCCTAGAGGCCTTAGGAAGTATCTCTCACCCTTGTTTTAATTGTAATTGATGCTTTAGGGACATAACACTATTTAAGTGTGGGGTGAGGGAAATTTCAAAATTTTGTGCTAAGTTATTTCGGGTGAATGTGGTGCGGGGTATAATATTTTTGTTGAAAAAGTTTGAATTAAGCACAATTGACCCACCCTTTGGTTTTTCTTTTCGGTTCTTTTCCAGGGGGGACATTGAACCGAGAGAATAAATTTTTTCCGTGTCTATACATAACTTTTTTAGTCATAGTTAGGGACTTTTCCCGATGATGGATGGATGACGACCGTCTTGAGGGAAAATGAGTCATAGTTGTTAGGTTTGAACCTTTAGGTGATTGAAAGTTTGATGTTCTTGTTGAGTGCTATACATGATCGTAAGATGCAAGTGTTTTAATTTTGAAGCATGCTTAGCAGTAACTTTGTTTGAGACATCTAGGCTCTCGAATATGACTCTATGCGCTTAAAGCTTAATTCTGAATTCTTGTGATTAGCTAATTTTAGAGTCTAGTGAATATGTCTTGAACTAATCATGTGCACTGAGTAAGGTTTTCTTGAATATTTCATGCTATTGTGTAGTGTCTAGAACTTTCTTGGTGCGTATACAAAACGAAATGAGGGATGTTAATTGTAGGAGATGATTTAGGCTTTCTTTGAATGAGCTTAATGTTATCCTTTGCTTTACCTACCGTTGATATATGATCCAAGTTAGCCCCATTGAACCTTTAGCCTATTCTTTGCTAGCCACAATAAAAGCTAATCCCTTTCTTTAAATAAACTTGAATTTGATCCAAAAATCCTAAGTGCTTAAGTGAAAATGCAAAAAGAGTAAAGGAGTGAGAATCTTGAAAAATAAGGAAAATAGTGGTTGTGGGAGTTGAAGAAAGGACTATAGGTGCACTTGTTTGAAAAATGCATAAGTGTTGGGCGGGAGTAAAAGACCAAAAGAATGAAAAAGTTTCAAATGCTTAAGTACTTCATACTAACAATATAAGTGTGTTTAACGAAATGGGGAACTGAAAGAGGGAAGTGAGTGTTGAAAAGAGGCAAAGGTAAAGTAAAGGAAGAGAAGGAGCTTAATGAGCAAAAGTGTGATGTATTAAAAGCACTTAGGGAAGATAGTCACTACTAGCCAGAATAGTAACTACCTGTCCCTTATCTTACATTACAACCCAATAAGTCCTACTTGATCTTACTTTCAAACATTCCTAAGTTAGAGGAGTAATACACTAAAGGCAAGCGTATGGGTCAATACATGTTGCACGTGAATTCTTTGTGAGAGGGAGCTCAATTCTTATTTATATACCCATACGTGTTATGATTTTAAAATTAAGAGTGAAAATGGGTATCTCTCTTATTGTGAGGTCACATGTTTGAGGAATGATAAAATTCATGTTGGATTTCTTGATTGGTTAATTTGCATGAGTTTGCCTAGTTTGAGAGTCGATTCTTGAGGCTAGGAAGTCTTAATTTAGTTTTATGTGATTTCAGTGGTTATATATTACATGCTCTAGTGTAAACTTGCTATCTGAAACAATCGGTGTAGCCATAGCTTGAGTCGTCTTGCTTCAATTTGTTATTGGTGAGTCCTTCATGTGCATGAGATATAATAGAGTTGTTCGAGGATGAACAAGGCTTTAAGTGTGGGGTAGTGCTTGGGAATATTTACGTGCCCAAGTGTTATTTTATAACTAAGTTTTAGTCATGTTTGTTAATTTAATTGATTACATTCTCATGTGATTTTGTATAATTTCATGCATGAACTAACCAATATGATTAGCCCTTGTTTGTAGGTAAAAAATGTTAAAGATGGGCTAAATATGATGGTGCACGAGTAAGGAGAAACTTTGGATTGAGTTGGGATGACAATTGCATAAAATGGCATGAAGAAACAGTCTGCCGCACAGCCCCCACGCTGGATGACCTGTGTGATAGGCGCCGTGTCACGCCCATGCGTGCACCGTGAGGGTAGGCAAAGCAACAACCGCACGCATCTGCGCCGTGTCATGCTGGGCATCCTGCGCGACAGGCAGCATGCTATGCCCAGCCAGCCCACGCAATGGCATCCGTGCCAAGCCTGACCAATGCGCCCATGCCATGCCGATGTCCAACAGTCCAGTGAGCTACCGCGTTAGCTCTGTGTTACGCTAAGGAATTACCCGATGGGCAGCGTGGGACGGAGCTGGGCCATGCATGGCCAATTTATGCAAATTCTCACTTATTATAAATTGAACACTTGGTTATATTTTTCATTTATCATGAAATATTTTTGGAGAAATGGAAAGGAGCGAAGGGAGAACGAAGGAAAACCTACCTAGGGTTAAAAAACTTTCATTCTCTTTTACTTTAAACATGTTTTTAAGTAATTGTATGAACATGAGTGGCTAAAACCCTTCCTCTAGGGTTGAGGCCACGTGATATGAATGTAATTGCTCGATTTTCATCTTTTGTTTGAGTTTTAGTTGTTGTTTGTCTTGCATTCTTAATTATTGTTGTTTTTATACTTGATCACCATGAAAACAAACTTGTTAAGCTAAGGCAAAACCTCGAAAGAGTAACCCTAGGTTAGAACAAAAGAATGCAGGGAGCAAGTTCTTGTCTTTACGATAGGATTCATGGTTAGGATAGAAATTATACCTAATTTTCCTTGCTTGGTTAATTAAAAAGGATGATAGCTAGACATCGACTTAGAATTTTCACATCATCGCTCGTGGAAGTAGTTGTGAAACTAAGTTGGTTAAATGATTAGAGGTACAAAAGGCATAATCAAGGTCATATACCCCGTAAACCACATCCATAGTGTTAAACTGCTCACGAATTAGGACATCACATTCCCGCTCAATGATGTAGGTGTGAGACTAGTTTGTTGTGTTTAGAGGCTTGAGAGACCATGAATACTGCATATTAACTCTGTGAGATAACAACTGAATTTCATATACTTGAACCATTGTGAATTGTAGCATTGCATGATTGTCAGGCATTAACTATAGATTCTTCTTATTATTGTTTCCTGAGTATTTTGTGATCAACAGTTAGATTTAGTTTAAACAACTGAAATCTCCGCAATCAACACTTGTGAAATTTAATATAGAACTTGAACTTGAATATTCACTAAAATTAGTCCTGTCCCTATGGGTTTGACATCCGGCTCTACAGAGAGACTTCATAAGTTCAGGGACTTGAGAATGGAACAAAAAACAGGGAGACTCACTTTACTACTAGTACGACCGCGTACACTTGCACATGCACTGGTACGCAACACACTCCCACACTGTCTAGTGGTACAAATTAGGTTGGATCATCGATGAACTTCTTCAATAGTGACACATGGAAGACTAGGTGCACAGATGCTAACTCTAAAGGTAATTCTAACTCATATGCCACACTGCCAATTCGCCTCAGAATCCTGTAGGGTCCTACATACATTGGACTGAGTTTCCCTTTATTTACAAACCTCATCACCCATTTCATGGGTGAAATTTCTAAATAAACCCAATCATCTACGACAAATTCTAGCTCTCTTCTCCTAATATCAACATATGATTTCTGTCGGCTCTGAGCCGTTTTCAACCTTTCTCTAATCAATTGCACTTTTTGCATAGCTTCATGAACTGAGTACGGTCCTATCAAGGTAGCTTCACCAACTTCAAACCACCATATAGGAGACCTACACCTCCTACCATATAGTTCCTCAAACGAGGCCATCTGGATACTGGAGTGGTAGCTATTGTTGTATGAAAACTCGATGAGAGGTAGGTGATCATCCCAACTACCCTTGAAGTCGATCACACAAGCTCTCAGTATATCTTCTAAGGTATGAATAGTCTTCTCAGCTTGTCCATCTATCTAAGGGTGAAAAGTTGTGTTGAGCTTGACTTAATTACCGAGTCCTCTGTGAAATGACTTCTAGAAATGCCAGGTGAACTGGGTACCTCTATCTGAAATGATCGACAAGGAAACTCCATGTAGTCTAACCAACTACTGGATGTACAGTCTAGCATAATCCTCAACTGAGTCCGTACTGGGAGGAAATGTGTTGACTTGGTCATCCGATCTACAATCACCTAAATTGAGTCATGCTGCCGTTGAGTACGAGGTAGAACTGTAATAAAGTCCATATTCAATTCTTCCCACTTCCATGTAGGTATGCCAATATCCTAATTCATACCCCCAGGTCTCTGATGTTCCACCTTAACCTGCTGGCAGTTCAGACACTTAGCCACAAATTCTGCAATGTCTTTTTTCATGCCGTTCCACCAGTAGATATCTCGTAGGTCACATTACATCTTAGTGGCACCTGGGTGGATAGAATATATGGAGCTATGGACTTCTGCCAGTATCTTCTATCTCAATTCACCTACGTCCGTAATATAGTCTGCCCTAGTAATGAAGCACGCCATCTCCCCCTTTAGAGAAGGCCTCTACTTCTTTTCTGAGAACTACTTCTTTCAGCTTAAGCAGTATGGGATCTTCATCCTACTTTGACTTAACTTCAACAACTAAGGAGGAATCTGACCCACTTTGCATTAATACTCTGCCCTCACCTGAATCCACCAACTGCACTCCAATCGAGCTAACCTGTGAATATCCTTTGCCAGTTCTTTTATGCCCTCTTCAACATGAGCAACGCTCCCCATTGGCATTCTACTCAAGGAAACTGCCACCACATTTTCCTTTCCTGGGTGGTACAACACACTCATGTCGTAATCCTTCAATAATTCCAACCACCTTATTCGACGAAGGTTTAAATCTTTCTGACTGAACACGTACTAAAGGCTCTTGTGATCGGTGAAAACGTCCACGTGAACCCCATAGAAGTAATGTCTCCATATATTTAAAGCAAACACTATCGCTGCCAATTCAAGGTCATGAGTTGGATAATTCTTCTCATGCACCTTGAGCTATCTAGAGGCATACACTATCACCTTACCCCACTGCATCAGAACACAACCGAGGCTAACTCTGAAAGCATCATAATAGACTAAAAATCCATCTGTTCCTTCTGGTAAGGTCAAAACTGGAGTTGTAGTGAGTTGAGTCTTCAACTCTTGGAAACTCTTCTCACACACATCTAACCACTAAAACTTCACCTTTTTTTGAGTTAACTTAGTCATAGAATACACAATAGAAGAAAACCCTTCTACAAACCGTTGGTAGTAACCGGCTAGACCTTGAAAACTTCTGATATCTATTGGAGAAGTAGGTCTTGGCCAGTCTTTGACCACTTATATCTTTTGAGGATCTACCTGAATACCCTCACCTGAGACCACATGACAAAGGAAAGCCACAAACTTAATCTATAATTTGCATTTGCCGAATTTAGTGAACAACTGGTGGTCTCTAAGAGTCTGCAACACTATCCTTAGATGGTTAGCCTGCTCCTCCTCATTTTTGGAGTATACCAAAATGTCTTCTATGAATACAGTGACGAACATATCCAGATACTGTTTGAATACTTTGTTCATCAGGTCCATGAAATCTGCAGGGGAATTAGTTAGTCCAAAGGACATAACCACAAATTCATAGTGACCATACCAAGTTCTGAAGGCTATTTTTGGTATGTCACATTCCCTGATCCTAAGCTGATAATACCCTACCTGAGATACACCTTGGAAAAACAACTGGCTCCCTGAAGCTAATCGAACAAGTCGTCAATCCTGGGTAGGGTATACCTGTTCTTAACTGTAACCTTGTTTAGTTCGCGATAGTTGATACACATTCTGAGGGTACCGTCTTTCTTACGCACGAGCAACACTGGAGCACCCCATGGAGAGATACTGGGCTTGATGAAACCCTTATCAAAAAGGTCTTTTAGCTGTTCTTAAGCTCCTTAAGCTCAGCTGGAGCCATTCTATAAGGAGGAATAGAGTTGGGCTGAGTGTATGGAAGAAGGTCTTGTCACGCCCCGCCTTGGGGGGTTTGACTGGCACCTGGTGCCCTAGAAGGACCTGGACTACTAACTGGTGGGCCGAGGCACATCTGGTGCCTGGCTAGCNGACCTGAGATCTACCTTGGAAAAATAACTGGCTCCTTGAAGCTGATCGAACAAGTCGTCAATTTTGGGTAGGGGATACCTGTTCTTAACTATAACCTTGTTCAGTTGAGGGTAATCAATAGACATTCTGAGAGTACCTTCTTTATTTCGCACGAACAACATGGAGCACCCTATGGAGAGATCTTAGGCTTGATGAAACCTTTGTCAAGAAGGTCTTTTAGATGTTCCTTCAACTCCTTAAGCTCAGCTGGAGCCATTCTATAAGGAGAAATAGAGATGGGTTGAGTGTTTGGAAGAAGGTCTATAACAACGTCTATTTCCTGCTCGGGAGGGACTCCGAGAAGATCTTCGGGAAACATGTTAGGGAATTTGCTGAAAACTGGAACTGACTAGATAGTTGGGGTTTTAGAGATAGAATCTTTTACCCGAACTAGGTGATAGATGCACCCTTCCGAAATGAGCTTCCTTGCCTTAAGGTAGGAAATAAACCGACCCTTAGGCACTGACATACTACCCATCCATTCTAAGACTGGCTCATTAGGAAATTGAAACTTGAAGACTCTAGTTCTATAGTCAACTGAAGCATAAACGGAATGTAACCAATCCATGCCAAGAATGAGGTCGAAATCGACCATGTCTAGCTCTACTAGATCAGCTTGAATGACTTTATTCAACACTGAGATTGGGTAGGTTCTATATACCTGGCTGGCTCTAACTGACTCACCAATTGGGGTAGAGACTGAGAATAGTTCTGAGAGGACTTTTGGACTGATTCTAAACTAAACAGCAACATAAGGAGCCACGAACAATAGTATGGCTCCTGAATCTAGTAGGGATTATACATCTAGGTGGAAAAGACGTAACATACCCATGACCACGTTAGGTGAGCTCTCCTGATCCTGACGAGAGGACAAAGCATAAAAGAGGTTTTGACACTGACCGCCATTCATACTTGAAGTGTTACTCTGCCGAGCTGGACGACCTATTGGGGCTGCTGAAGTGGTAGCCTGTGCTTTCCCCCGTCCTGCTGACGGACACTGCTTAAGCTTGTGACCCAACTGTCCACATCCAAAGAAACCCTATTTGCCCAGGAGGCATTCACCTAGATGGTTCTTGCCACACTTAGGAAAAGCTGGGAAACAGTTGCTAGAACTGTAACTCTGGGACTGAGAGCCAGATGCTCCACCCTTCCAATCTCTGCGGGACCGAAAAAAAGGGGCACTGGCTGAGGTGGGTGCTAGAGTCCTCTGTTGCTGCTTCTATGAGCGGCTACTACCTCTAGACCTATGCTGGCCATAATTTGATTGACCTATTCTAGCCCTCTTGTTCTCCCACTCCATATTCTTCAACTTTTCTGCCTCAATTTGCTGGGCATGAATGATGAGGCTGGAGAGGTCAATTTCCTTTATAAGCATCACAATCCTACACTCCTTAAGTACCAGGTTTGATAATCCGTTGACGATTTGAGCATGTGATCCCTTGGCTCGGCTACCATCTCTGGAGCATACCTCGACAACCGAGTGAACTCCAACCCATACTCCTCCACGGTCCTGTTACCCAACTTTAAATTCATGAATTTTTCAACCTTAGCCTCCCTCAACTCCCGAGGAAAAAATTTGTCTAGAAATGTTGTGGTGAACTCTTCCCACTCTACTTGCCCTACTGTTGCTGGTCTCCCTTCCTTCCATTGGTCGTACCTAATCTGGGCCACTCCTTTCAACTGGTAGGCAGCCAGCACTCTCCGCAGAACTAACACCCATAATCCAGGTGATCTTCCGCACCTCATCTACAAACTCATACGGGTCTTCTCCCACCTTGGATCCTTGAAAAGATAGAGGGCTCTTTCGAGTGAAGTCCTTAACCCTAGCAGCTGCTGCAGACCCATTTGTATTTGCCGGAACCACTTGCTGGTTCACTTGGTTAGACACCGTCTGAGCCAACAGCTGAATTGTCGCTCGGAGTTCTACGGAGGACACTTGGTCATCCTGAGGGGCTGCTGGAGCTGGTGATCAGGTTGATTGGTATTTCCAGCCCTCCTTCCATTTTCTCATCTTGGAGGCATATTTTTCACTGAAATTAATAAAGCACGAGCTAGGAGGAAATTTCGAGATTCAACTTCAACGCACGATAAGAAGTATGAACAAAAGGGAAATTTCCTAATAACATATTGTAGCCTCCCCATCATAACTATGGCATGCTTCACACTCATGAAAAGGAATCTCCTTGACGCGACCTTCATACATCCTAGGAAACTCTAAACCTAGTGCTCTGATACCAAATTTATCACGATCCGAGTCTATAAACTAGACGAGACACGATACTTGGTGCCACAAGTGACCCCAAGCTAACCCATGGTCTATATTTACACTGGTAAGCTGAGTAAACATAAGCGGAAGCTTTAAAAATACAATCATTCAACAAATACTTATTTCACAAGAGTCAATATATCAAAAGAAATAATACTGCATAACTGAGTCTGAAAGCCAACTATTAACTGATGATTTACTAGGACAAGCCCCCAGCTAACTCTAAAATCTGTCTAAATAAGAACTAACTGAAAATAAATATCATCCTTGGAAGATGAGGACTCACTAAACACTTCTACTGATATCGTTTGAGGGAACTATTGATGATGCTAGAACTGCGAACCTGCGCCTGTATCATAATACGATAAAACATGAAAAGCATGTGTCAGTACTTTGAATGTACTAAGTAAGTGAGAGATACAATAAGCATGAAAGAATAAGTAACTGAACTTCAATAACATGAAGTGACCAACTGAAATACTATAAACTGGTAAAACTGAACTATAACTGATATGGTCAATAATGATCCTAGCTGAAGGTCATAAACATATCCTTGAACTGAGATACTGAGCTAAGCTAAACTGATCTGAACTAAACTGAGACTGTACTGACAAGTGGGAGAGTATTTAATCGACATATAACCACATGAGCTAAACGTGGAGTTCGATGTAGACGCCCCATCAGTAG